>VYZP01008073.1:12808-224596 GCA_013400635.1 Hypocryptadius cinnamomeus | reverse complement strand
GCCGCACGGCCCTGGCGTCACGGCGCCCGCCTCCCCGGGCGGGCCGGGACCGGGGCACGGCGGAGGAGGGGCCGCGGGGACCCCTCAGCGTCAGCGCGCCCCGGGCTGGGGACTGCGGCTGCCCGCGCTGTCACAGAGTGACCAACATATAAGTTGGAAAAGATCTCTTGAGGTCATCGAGTCCAACCGATGGCCCAGCACCACTTTGTCAGCCAGACAAGGGCACCGAGTGCCACGTTCAGTCTTTCCTTAAACACCTCCAGGGACCGTGACTCCACCACCTACCTCCCCGGGCTGCCTGTTCCAATGTCTAACCACCCTTTCTGTGAAGGGACTCTTTCTAATGTCCAACCTAAACCTTCCCTGGCACAGCTAAGATCTCATCCCCTTGTCCTGTCGTGGTTCCCCGGGAGAAGAGCCCGACCCCCGCCTGGCTAAGCCTCCTGCCGGGGAGTTGTACAGAGCAGCAAGGCCCTCCCTAAGCGCCTTTTCTCCGGGCCAAACATCCCCAGTTCCCTCGACAGCTCTCATCAGACTTCTGCTCCAGGTGCTTCACCCAGTTCTGCTGCCCTTCTCTGGACCCGGTCCAGCACCTCAATGTCCTTCCTGAGCTGAGGGGCCCAAGGTGCAGCCTCACCAGTGGCAGTGCTCACCCCCTGGGTGCTGCCATGGGGTCCCTCCGGCACAGTCACAGTGCTGCTCCTTGGCCCCACTGTCCCCAACACCCCATGACGCCTGTACCCCGGCTCCTGTGCCCCAGAGACACAGGGTAGTAACAGGGTACAAATAGCTGAGGGAATATTTGATGGGGTTTACTTGCTTTTGTGACAAAAGTGGCGATGTCTTCTTGTCTCAGGGGTGCTCCTGACAGGCAGCTGGGGTGGAGGTGGTGAGGGCAGGTCCGGTTGGTCTTTGGAGGTTCAGCTCCCAGTTCAGGGTGGTTGGCTCTTTCTCGGCTCACCAGGGGGGTTCCCCCCTCCTTGGCCAGCTCTGCCCACCCTGCACCGGCTGCTGCAGGGCTGTCCCAACACATACCTCTGTCCCTCACCACCACCTGCTTTCCTGGTGAGGTGGGCTGCCCCAACATTCTACCAGGGCCTGGAGAGGGGAAAATAACAGTGTTTTTGAAGTGACTTTTTTCCCATTCATGCATGAGTCACACATTAGTGTGTGTGATTCACGTTCCTATACATGTAAGTTTTGCCAGTTACTAAAGCAAAGCTCAAACTGACATCTTTTATGGCACTGGTCTTCCCCAGCAGCCCTCTGAGCCAGAGTATAGAAATCACATGGATCCATCACAAATATCCTTATGGGTATGTGAGGGCTTCCCTCAAATTCATAGGTTTCAAGGTCTAAAAGCCAAGAAAAAGTAAGGTAAGCTGGAGGTGTTGGATTGCTGGCTATACCAGAGCTATCCTGCTGAGAGGGTGGGTCCCTTCAGAAGGGATGTGACAGCAGGCGGTCTCCCTCCCTTAGGACTCAGAGGAATGTTGCACTGGGCAAGGAACACAAAACACCTCTGTTTAAGGTAAAACAAGCTGAAGACAAGAATTTCAAAGTTAGGCAGTCTTTCCATCCTTAACTCACTGTGGTTTGAACCAAAAAACAAACAGTAATGTTTGTTAAACACGGACTTGTGGATCATGGTGGAATATTTTTTTTCCAACTTGCCAGTTTGTTAAGTCTTTACTGTTGCCAAAATATTTACTTTCTTCTGCACCTTTTTTTAAAAAATAGCATGACTTAAAAAGGCTTCTTGTGATAGTTATACATCTAAGATACTTATGAGCCTACCTGGAGTTCATTTTAATGCATGGAATGTTTAAGGTAAGTATTTTCTGAAAGCTGATACTATATACTTAAATTAAAAAATGTTTTCCATTAATAAACCTCTGGAAAGAAATGGGGATTTCTACTGACAAAAATCTTTCTTAATTATGTACAGTGGTTCAGCAAATAAATGAATGAATATTCACTCATGGTACTTCTGAATCCTGCCTGATTCATTCTGCTCAAATATACTTAAATCACTTCTCCTGCTACCTTTTAATAATCTTTAGAACATAAGCCCCAAAAAAATCCTGACAAATTAAATAGGATGATTTATATTTCATGCTGCTGCTGCATTGCAAACCTGCTGCTCCTCTTCTGGTTCTGAGGCTTTCTTTTCTCTTTCTATCCATATATTACCTTTTCTCTCCAGATTCCTGCTAACTGTTTATCTCAGCCTTGTCTTGATGTTATACATATTTTCTCTCTGTTTACTTTGTACCAGAGAATACTAATTCCAATCCATTCTTTCTATTTTGGGGCCATATACTGAGACTTTTGGCTTTTTACGCATTTCTGACTTGCATGCAGCTTAATATAACATGAAAGGGACTGTAGCAGATATATTTAAGAGAGTTCTACTTCTGCTCTTGCAGGACAACTGTGAAGCATGTGATCAGGTATTCTCCCCAGCAATTATGTAGCTGTCTCCTGTGCATGGCAGGTTGACCAAAGGAACTGCAGTGACAAAAACACCAAGAAAAACATCCTGTGAAAAGGCAGGTCAGAAAGCCCAGGAATGACATGGTGAGCAAAGCAAGGGAGGAAAACCTGTCAAGGAATCTTAAGTAATCAGCTGGTCATGCAATGACTGAATCATTGAGCCAGGCTGTGAAGTGAGGTAGACTGGCACCATAACATCTAAGAAAAGGGCTGTAATATTGTGTTCCCCTCTGTAATTAGCAAATTCTAGTTTGTGTATTAAGAAAGACAGGTGGTCAGTTGCTGATATTGCTCTATGAAAGACCTTCCCTGCTCCCTCCCAGCCTGCCCTTTAAATATCTGGTGCTGCTGTTTTCCAAGACTTAAAATGTGTCTATAATTCACTTAGGACAGCTCCCAGGGCCTCACAGTAGCGAGGTGACCAAGTCAGACCTTCAACTGTTTCATGTTTTTTAACTACTATTTTTGTGTTGCTGGTGTGAAAATATAATTATTTTTACATCAGAACACTGCAGGGAGCTATCAAAACCACAGAGCTTTTGGAGAGTGCCTGCACCATGTTAGTTGCTTTAGACCTACCACAAAAAGTGGTAGAAATGTCTCTTAAACTTTCAAACATAAATTAATAAAATGAAATTAATTAGAGTGCTAAGCAGAAAAATACTGTATTTTACAGACTCCAAGGACTCCTTACAGTGGTGTGCTGGGGGAGGGAGGGAACAGGTGTCTGATCTGGTTCTAGCAGAGCTGATGCAAACTCACACATCTCTCTAAAAATATGATGCCCAGTTTCTATGTATCAGGATGGATCCAGGTGTTGCAAACCCTTCAGTGCCTTTGCAAAGTTCAGCTGGCTGGTGTTGCACTGACCTGGGCTTGTGGTGACAATCCCATGCAATGCATTTGGAGGCACACACAATTCTCCTGCCTGGCACCTTTCTCTCAAAACAAGCAGCACAGCTAAAGGTTGTCCCATAAAAGTGGAATTCAGCATCCCAAACCAGTAGCTTTGAATGCCTTTCATGTTTTTAAGTCTGAAACACCTTGCCAAAGATGTTGTGGAAGTTAGAAGTTGACTGGAATTGGGGGGAAAAAGTACCACGTATTTATTTTATTAATGAGAACATCAGGGATGTCAAAGGAAGAATTAAAATGTTTTTGTATGAACATATTTTTCAGTTCTTTGACATAAACCAGTCTCTGATTTATGGGCATTAGGGAAATCCCTTTGTCTTCAAGGCAACTAATTTAGGACCTTCAGAATTTCCAGCACTAGAAGCTGCTGATACTTACTAACTCATGGCAGACAAATGTAGCCCTTGTCAATCCCATATTACAACTTTGACATCTCTGTATCCAATAAATAATTTAAAATTACAGTGCCTTGCAGCTGGACTAGAACCCCGACCATAGTACATTCACTTCTGCTCACCACCTTCATTCCCATGCCCAGGATACATCTTGTCTCCCCTCATTCTCTGGTATTCTCAGTATCCCACCTTCTTTGCAGCCTCTGCAGCTCTCAGTTCCCCCAGAGGAGGCAGCTCAGTTGTTCTGTAGGACACCAGGTGCGTGGAGCTCCTCCAGCACAAATGGATTATTTAGATAATTCAGCTACCAAAGTCTGCCAGTGCCAACTAAGTGTTAAAAAACTGAGATTTTAATGTAATATATCAAAACCATACATTTTCTCCAGGAGACAACAATGGCACATGCTTGACACAAGGATGATGCTCCACATCCTCCCTCAGAAGCAAAGGGAACAAAATGATATTTCTTAGGAGGGCAAAATGATACATCTTCTTGCAATCTTCCTCTTAGAAATGCCTGAACTATTTTTTAATTGACACTTCCTGTACTTTCAAGGAAAATAATCAGGCTGAGGTAAATGCCTGGGATGGAAGAGGTGGGTGAAGGATGCTGGTTCACCATCTCCTTCAATGTAAAGACTGAAGATCATTAAATCAAACAAGCAGATGCCAAGTTCCAAACAAACAAAAGAAGGCACTTCTTCACACAGGGTATAGTTAAGCTGGTGAACTATTTGCTACAGGCCAAAAGTGACTGGACAGTTTCATGGAAGGAAAAAAAAAGCCCTAACACTGGGAAATACTGTTTATAAAACTGGCACCTCTGATTGAGGAATTAGGTGAGCTGCAAATCCTGTCAGGCAAGTGCAAGCACTGCCCCTGCTCACCCCATTCTCACCCACTTCCCCAGCCCCTTCCACTGGCTCCAGTCAGAGATGAGCTACTGTGGTGGATGGGCTTTGTCCTTGCATGATTGGCCTGTTCCATGCAGAATTTTCAGCCTGGAGGGTTAAAATTTTGCCAAAGTACTCAGCTGAGATGGGAGGAACTGCCCTGCAATGGTAGGCAGAGCTACTTGTTAACAGGACCTGTAGACACGGTGCCCATGGTACTAGATGAGTCTGTAGCACAGGAATTTTGCACTGACACAGTCTTTAATTTTCCATAACAGGAAAAAAAAAATCAGTGAGTTGTCTTTATGAGGGTACTAAGCTGATAATGCACGTGTATTGTACCAGTCTGGTGAATGGTGAGTCACTATGTTCCTAAGGATTATGATAAATTGAATGGACTGTTCACAAGTTCAAGGGCAAAATTTCCACCTTCAACACAAAAGATCCTTAAGCCAGTTAGCTTTTTATTTCAATACAATATTTGGCTTAAATAAGATGATCTTCTGTGGGATAGTTCTGTGCTTCCAAGATTGCAGGATAAGCGAGATGGAGCTACTGTTTTGTTTCTGACCTCTTTATTACAAATATACTCTATTTACACTTCCATCTCTAAAATAATCCACACACCTCTAAATATACACATGGAGACACACATATATGTATTTATAGGTAATTGTATCCAATTCAGTAGTTTAATATCACAGAACATTGTTCTGAAATTATTGTTCTCATATATTCTTCCTCCTGTTTGCAAATATATTTTGTAATTTTAAATAACTCTTCCCTGCTCTAAAGCAGGAAACCAGAATTTCAGCAAAGCTTGCGCTCTTGGAATACCAAAAATAGTTTGCTCACAACAGTGGAAAGGGTGAAGGAAGTGAGAGGCCCTGCCAGTGGGCAAACAAAACTCCAGCCCCAACAGCACAGTATCTTTACATAGCCAGTCCAACATTTTTTTTCCCTAATTTTTTTTTTAGTAAAATGCATACAGTATTTATAGAATTAAAAACATTTCTATATAAGGGAACAGCAAGAAGCTGTTTCTGGTGGAATTCCTACACTAGCAAAGCACCCCTTCCAAAGAGGCTGATAGCCCTGGGCAGAACTCTGGGCAGGGTGTTTGTAAGGGCATGTTGCTCTGCCAGCACAAAGAAAAGGGTGGAGAGAAAGACAAACAAGATGGGTATAAAGAAGAGAGAAGAAAGAGGAAAAAAATAGGGTTTTTTTTTAATATACCAACTGAAAAAAAAGGAAGGAAAGGAAAGGGTAAAGGAGAAGGAAAAAAAAATCAGAAAGAAGTAATTATCTTGTCTTGATAATTCTCACATGGAATTACTGTACTAAAGGAAGGTATCTCGTTACCTTTCCTACCACATCTTCAATATTTTTTAGTGCCTGGTTTCTGTTGTTCTCAAGAAGATGTTCTCTTCTCCTCAGCCTCCAGCTATGCTGGTCCACGTATGCAGCAAGGCAGCGATGATCTGATGGAGGCAACTGGCAGGGGGAAAAAAGGAGAATGAAGTGCTAGGGAGCACTAGCTGTGAGAAGGAGACTGCTTTTTCCCAGCCCTGCCAGACTGCCAGCACCAAAACAGAGCCACAGAAACACACACACACACACACACACACACACACACACACACACACACAGACAGACACAGGTGTGCACAAACACATGGATGCAGACACACACACATCTTCAGTCCCTGTCCCCAGAGCTTCAGCCGTCCTTCCTGAGAGGCCAGGACCATCAGCCTGCTTTGTGCTGCTCTGCCACTTGCCTCTCAGCCTGGTTCCCTCCTCACTGGCTGCAGCCACAAGGCCTGCCTGTTGGGCCCTGACAGCACACTTGGCTCCTGGGAAGACGTATTCACACACGATGGCAGCTCGAGTGAAAAGTTGAAAAGGAATCAAAGCCATCTCCATTGAAATAAACATCTGCTCTGCGTTCAGTACCGTGGCAACAGGGCTCCCAAAATGCACGGGCAGCCCTCCAAGGGCTCCTGGCACATCACAGCCATCAGTACCTGCTGAAAACAGGCTGATGGAGCGGTCACAGCACAGTGGGGAGCACAGACGGGACACTCAGAAGAGAAAACTTTGGTCAAAGCTAGAAATAACTTCATGGTTCCCTTGGAGGAATATAGCTCAGAAATCCACTGCCCCTGCAGTGATGCTGGCAGCTAGGAAGAAACGATGGCACCACGGTCCCTTCCATGTGGCTGAGATGTGTGCTCATCACCCCAGCCCACAGTTTCTTCCCAGTTGCCCCAGTGCAGGCAGAGGAAGAAAGCAGTGGGACATGGCTGTGGAAAAGCATTTTTCCGTGGAAACCATTCAGGGAGACATGTGTTTGATGGTTCTCAGTTTACATTCCGTTCCCTGAGGAGTGGTCAGAATAGTCAGAGACCCGTTGCCTTTGCCTCTACCTGCAAGTTCTGCCTGGACAAACTGGGACATTAAATGCAATCCTCTCTTTTTTGTTTTCCATTCCCATGTCCCTGCAGAGACAGCAACGTGACACAACATTGAGCTGAGTCCAAACAAGGCCGTGACAGTCACAGCCAGTGCATCCAAGTGCTGCATTTGTCATGTATTTCCTTTGCTTTTAGTGGTGGTGTCTTAGCAGGGGAAAGACCGCAGCTTGGGTCATGGAGACTCATCTGAAGCTCCAGCTGGAACTTAGTAATGATGGCAAGAGGTCTTTTTAATGAGTGAATTGTGTGTGGTTGAGCCAGGAATCAATGTGGAGAGACAGTCCAATAATACCACTTTACTGAGCTTCTTAGAGCAGAAATGCACATGAAATGCAGGAATCTGATACGTTCCTGGGAGAGGGAACAGAGGTATTTTTGTCTCCAGTCCAATTTACCCAAATTCCCCTCAGAGCACTAAGTGACAACCATGGCCTTCACTGAGAGATTCAAAAGGAAATTGCTGTTTGCATAAAAAACATACTCAGTTGAGTTGGTTATTAAAAGGGAGCTTGAACATGAGGACAGAATGGAACAAATGTCTTGGAAAAATGTCCAAAAGCCACCGGATTGTGGGAAATGAGACTCAACATCTGTGTCCCAGTTGGGCTGTTGCTCATGAACAGCAAGAACACAGCTTTGTGTGAACTGCTAGATGTCACAGATGGTGGCTTTTGGGTGAAAAAAATCAGGAGATGCTCAAGATTTCAACAAGGATAGTAAGGAGAAGGGGGGCAATCTGAGGCAATCTGAGATGAGGGCATGAGAGCTTTGTCAGTTTTGTAGCAAGACAGGGTAAAAGCATGACAGAGAGGAAAAGGAAACACAGGGCTAGCAGAAAATCCTGCTAGGTTTTCATCTCTGTTTGAATATGTAAATAGGGTAATCTGAAAATTTTCCTGGCTTCACAATTCTTGTTTCCAGGAAATGAACCCTCAAGCAATGCTGCAAACCAGCCCAGGTGCCATCACAGCTGCGACTAGCCAGGGGGCAAATGGGGTGAAGATGAGGTGACAGTTCTTAGTCCCAGACCTGCAGTCAGACTGGTACAGGCAGAGCCTGGTAGGTAAAATAAAACTCCAGGCAAGGGCCAGGGTTTCTCTGGGTGAATGGCTGAGATCAAGGCACCAGCATGGTGAATGTGTGGATCTAAGTGCAGTGTGTTCAATGACAGAGGCTGAAGCAAGGAAGGGAAATTTCCACAAGAGAGTCACTTTTCTGCCAGCTAAGAGCAACCAAAGAGCTGATGACTCATGAGTACACATCTCCTCTGGCTGCTTTTGGAACTCTATCTGGTCCAACTGCTACATACACTTATCCCTTGTGCTGATGAGGAAGTCAGATGTAAACATGTGGATCAAGGCCAGCAAGGCTACTGTTGAGACTGTAAATGCCATGATGGTGACAGTGTGACCTGTGTGCTAGAAGGCTGCATCTATAAAACACTCAATAGGTGGTGACTCCTTCATGTTTGCTAGTGCTTGGCCACCTTTGCACCCAGGATAGTGGGTGTGTTTTTCATAGAAACATAAATAATCGTGAGACCTAGTTAAATACCACCCTCTGCTACCAGACGTTGAACAGCAGACTCAGCCCAGGAAACTGCCACTACAAAGGCGAAAGCAGGGGGAGGATATGAGTGAGAAGGGGATGAAGGGAAGAGGAAGCTTCACAGACCCTATTACCTGTCACTGCTAACGAGCTGCTGAATACTTGGGCCATTGGTTCCCCCTTGCTCGATGTGTGAATGAGGAACGAGAGCGAAATAACCTACCAGAAAGTGCAAAGGGATCCATCCCCAGGAGATGTGTCAAGGGTGCGCTCCAGAGCATGATCCTCCTGCTGTGTTTGACGTGGCTGCCACAGGGCAAAACGTTTACTAGGCTGAGTGAGATACTAATGGGAGTCGGGGGATAAATGGGAGAAGAGGGAAACAAAGAAGTCAGTGCAGCAGAGGAGAGATGACTTTCACAAGAGGGAAGTGAGGAAAGCTTGTTTATGAGCTGCTGCCAGGAAGTCCTGTGACTAACCTTATTTCACACACCGATTTTATGGACTAAAGTTATATTTGTAGGAGGTAGGATAAAATGCATAACCAAGCTGTGAAAAGGTGGGCTCACCCTTCCTTTGGAAGGTTACAGCACTCTGAAAGCTCTCCTGCGTGAGAGCATCCCACCAGAGCAAGGCTTTGTCTTTGCAGCGGAGACTGTTGCCTGGAGGCCCAGGACTAGATTTTGTAACCCTAGGGAGGAAAAAAACCACAGCAAAGCTGTGTATTCTTGCAAAAAGAGCTGTTCTTTTTGCAATTCAGAGACAGCAAATTTGGCATGCTGTAGTTTTGCACTATGTTGGTCTGATTGCTCCTGTGCAGCACAACAGGGCATCTCTTCCTTTCCATTTCCTCACCTCTGCACCTGTCCTCTCCTCTTTGCACTCAAAGAAAAGCAATACTTTGTGTTTCTACAGCTTCAGTGACAACTTATGGATCATATGTAAAAAGTAGAGAATGCACAGGAGTGTTCCCTAACAGAACTTTCCACTTTCAACCCATACTGCAACGTGGACAGAAGACCAGAGGTGATCTGGAAGTTTGTGCAAGTCAAACAGGATGGACACGAAGCACAGCATCACCATAAAATGCCTGTGCTCATGGCAGGGAAAGTTCAGGAGGATGTTGACAGATGTTTCAAAAACACCAGGAGGAGAAGGAAGGCTCAAGGGCAACAGTGCCAATGCAGAAAGATTGTAACAAAATAATGCTTGACTTGGTTAAACATCAACTCACAGATAAGAGGAATAAGCCAGGCTCCTGAAAGGGCTTGCACAAGCCAAAAGGATGAACTGCTTGGCTAGGCCATATAGGCACGTGTAGCAAAAGCAAACAAAAAAAGTGAAGTGATTTTGCACAAACAGGCTAAATAAGAGGAAAAATGTTGCAGTGCCAGGAGGTACTAGCCTGGGCCAGAGAGTCCTGTGGGTGGAACAAGGTGCAAGTGGTGTCTCAGCTCTGTCACTGCTGTGTGCCCATGCTGCCTGCCCCTGTGCATCTGTGAAGTGGGTGCTGCCTGGCAGGGTGAGCCAGCAGCCTCAAATGTCCCGTCTGCCCCACATCCAGCCACCAAGGAGAGAAAACCCTGCAAAGTGCTCTTCCTCCTCTGCCAGCTCCTGAGGCGAGATGGGTCACAAATCTGCAAATGTAGGGTCAGAAGGGCAAGTAACACACCCAGACTGGCCCAAGGTGGTGCCAGTCTGCAGAGGTTTGTGCTTCAGCTGATTCCCAGAGCCCATGAGCTGCTCAGAGGCAGCACCAAGCCCTGAGAAACAGGCCCAGGCACCAGATACTTGGCCTCATGCCCCTATGGATTAGGTAGGTCCCACCTGACCAGTTTATTATCCTACATGCCTTCTCTGGCATGTCTTCCAGCGATGCAATTTGGTGATCTGTGGATGCTCAGAGGGATGTATTGCTGGCTGCTGGCTGGCTTGTCCCAACCCAATGAGCAGATTTTGAACTTCCTGCCGTTGGCAAGTCATACTGCCACAGGGATGGACAACCACCATGGCTATGCTTTGAGCTGCAGTGCTTTCCTTCCACTTCTCCCTGATGTGATGGGCAAAGGCAGTGGGAACCTGCTTTACTCTGCTGTATGGCTGTGGAGGGAGCAGGGACACAGCCAGCAGCAGTGGATGACCCCTGGCAGAGATGCCCACCATGACATTGTCCTGCAGGAACTGCAGGGTTTGCACTTGCTGGAGTGCTGGGCTCCCCTCATGCCAAGTCCCAGTGGCCGCTGTGCCCATATCCCTCCCACCCCTTCTGTTCCTGGCACAGGCAGTGTCACCAGGACCTCATCACAGCCAGGTTACATGGAGCTCCTGCAGCCTTTTTTGTATGGCTGCATTCAGCTCTTGGCTAATTATAGCTGGGGTAGATTGAAGCCTCTCTTGGTGCCTCCCTATCTGGCACAGCGTATTTTTGTGAGCAGGTAAGGCCCTGGCAGTGCATCCTGCTTCCCACCCACCTCCCTGTTCCCACCATGGCCCTGCACAGCCCTGACCATTCTGTGCTGGCACATTGCAGCAGGGTCTGTGCAGAACCTCACCTGCAGCTGCAGTGCTTCCCCTGGATTTCCCCAGGGGTTTCTGCAGGTGGTTTCTGTAGGTGCTTTGCTGTGCTCCAGAGGTGCCTGTATAAATAGATCTCATTTAACCCACATGCTTTTGCTCTCAGGTTTAGCAACTTGCCTCCCTCCACCTGCCCATGCTGGTACTCCTGCGGCATGCAAGTACCTGAATTTTGGAGCAATTTATTCCAGCTGGATATCATTGCTGTGGTTCTACATCAAGATGAAACAATGATGCTCTCACACACATATACAAATATTCATGTGCATGGCCTGCAGACCCTTCTTTACATTACCATGATAAACACCATGTTGTGTCCTACAGCACAGCTTCCTCAGCCTTTTGGTTTTGTCCCAGTTACACCCCCAGCCTGGAATTTTTCCACAGGAGGGATCTGAAGAGCAGCTCACAGCACAGAAAGACCCCATGTGGTTTCTCTGGGGTCCAACATAGGCGACCCTTTGCCCTAGACTGGTTTTTTGAGAGCTGTCTTCATGGCTGTCTGGTGCAGACCTGAAAACACATCTCCTTGCCAGGGACAGAGGTGACACCCAGCTGGTCCTTGGCTCAGTGCATGCCCCTGGCACATGCCCCTGGGGAGGGCTACAGCTTCCTTCCCTGCACGGATCCCTGAAACTCCCTGAGTGGGGGCCCTTGTGAGGAGCTCTATTCAACCTGCTCCTATTTTCTCACACCAGTAAGGTGGCAGGGATGAGGAGGTGGGTTGTCCCAGTTGCTGCCAAGGCAAGAGCTCAGCACCTCCCACCTGCCTCCAAGTTTATACTGTGTCTCCAATGTGGTAAGGGAAAATACAGCCTGGCAGCATGCCCATCCAGCAATCTGCAGGGTGGAGGAGGGTGAAGATCAGAGTCAAACTTATTGGGTCAGGTAAGGTGAAGATGGGAGCCTCAGCCTCTGGGTCAGCCCCCATCCAGGAAGCCATTTCTATGAATACCTGCTCTTTTAATTACAAAAGCTACTCTGAGGAATGGTGCCATGTCCTTGCTGAGGTCCCATTCCCTGGAAGGCCACTCCACATTGGCCCTTGCTGCCCAAAAGTCTCCACTTTCCTCTGCTCTGGGGGATAAAGGAAAAGAGGAAAGATGAGCAACAACTGATGTCCTTTCCCCGCAGTAACTCTCACCCCAGTGAGTGGGGAGAGGCAGCAAAACTGTGACCAGATCACTCAGAGGCAGAGAGCACCTGGTGAAGCAAGGCCTCTCCCCAGTTATTTGGTAGATATGTATCACATAACACCTGCACAGCACCGCCTTTGAAGCTGATCTGTTTGTATGAAACAAAAATGAGAGAAAATAACCAAGGCAGCCAAGGTGTTTGAGCACAAAAAGGAAGCTCAAGTCAATTAGCTTCCCTCTGATGCCTGAAGTGGATGGGGATTTGGGGGCGGAGGAGGAGTGATAAAACAGCAGATTAGCTGACTTTCATGCATTTGCCAGTCTGGCCGGTTCCACAGGATTTCTGCCTGATGACATCACAGCGCTCCTCCAGGAACCAGCCGACCTATGGCAGTTTTCAGGAAATGCCAAAGAGGTGGTCATTAGTGGTTTTCTAATAGAATGTCACCCTTCCCTGGTCATCTGAGGCTTTCAAGCAGGGCCTGGGCACTCCAGTCTGCCCTCTGCCCTTAGGGACTCTTCTCATGAGCTTTACTACTTCAGGCTATCCTGGCAGAGCAGCCCTGAGTCCTTTCCTATTTATTTGTCCCGTTGAACATTTATTTGTTCCTCTTGATCTGGCAAGAGCATAAAGCATGTTTGTATTGTGTTGACAAATGGTCCTCCAGGCACCAGCACTGGATGTCCACAATGCCATGGGAAGGCAGTGGTGCAGAGGTAACCTGCTGACCCTAGAGGTGTGTAGCAGCCACCTGCTGCATGACCACAGCACTCATCTTCTGCTGCTGGGAGCCCTAAAGCAGAGTGTGGCGCATTGTCAAACATCCCAGAGTGGCTGGTCACAGGTCACAGGCTGCTTGCTCCTACTTCCTAGAAAACATAGAGTCAGTTAAAGCAAAAAAATCAGATTTTGTGGAAGTATCAGAGAGTGCCTGTTCCCAGGGAGTAGGGGTCAAAGCTGACTGCAAGTGCCCTCTCTGCAAAAGGGAACATGAGATTTGCTGCTGACACTGGGTAACTATTGGGCAATACAGCCATGGGCAGCTCTCACCCACTGAATTTGCTTAAAAAAAAAATAAATCAGGATGTGGATGTGTAGGCAGCTCCTGGTAGGTTCACATCACTAGAGCCCAAACCACTCCCTTCCCACCCTTGGGCTACATTTGACACCTTTACCAAAGCCCCTTCTGGTCCCTCCGGGTGCCCCTCGATGTTTGGGTCAAGGATTGTGCATCCACAGTGGAGAAGTAGGAAGAGCAGGAGGACTCTCACACGACAGCAGGAGGATGGTGGGAGGCTGCACTTCGGGGACATTCTCACATGGAAGGTCCCTGTGCTCTGAGAGTTCTTTGGGCTGTTAATCCCCCACGGGCAGACATCCCCCAGTTTATTCAAACACCGGGAAGGATGTGCTCCCCCTGCTCACCCGCTAAACCAGGCTCGAGCATTGGTCCGAGCGACCCTGGAAAATGCTTGCACTCCTCGCAGCACACCTGCATCCCCCCAGCAGCCCTGCACGCCCGTGAGCACACCGGCACACCCAGCCCTGGCTGTGCGGCTGGCGGTGTTTCCGCAGCGTGCCCGGGCGAGAATGGGGTGGGGGCTAAGTGTGCACTTGGGGGGCCGGGGCACACTGTGCAGGGGTGACTAGGCGGGCACGAGGGGGTCCTGGATAAGCCCAGGGGGTGCACAGTACAGCCTGTGCTGGAGGTGATGGGCTGGGAAGGGATAACGAGCAGGACAGAAGCCGTTCGCGGGAGCCTCCTGCCACCCAGTGTCGGCTCCAGCCAGCGCCGCTCTCCGGGGCTCCCCCGCCCGGGGCTGGCGGGGGCTCTGCAGCTTTCAAAACATCATTTCAACAAAAGCAAAACCCAAATCAACACTCCCACCCCTTAGAAAAACGCCAGAAAATCAAACAAGTCCCTAAGACACACTCTTCTTCCAAAACCCCTCAAACCCGAACAAACCCACGGCCACAGAAGCATCCCGAAGGTGTGCAGGACACGACCAAGGTCCCCGCGGATGACACCAGCTCTGTTCCCCCACGCTGGCCGTGCAGTCTCGTCTCGGGGCGGATGACAGTGTCACCCCCCGGCCTGTCCGGTCGCACTCAGGTCATTGGTCACCTTTGCACTCCAATGTGACATTTCCCCTTGTGCAAAGCTGTTTCGATGGAGGCGCAGAGGACGGGCCGAGCGCTTCCCGTCCGCTCCACAGTAACTTCTGGACATTCCGGCCACTTTCGGCTGACTTGGTCAAGTCCCCAGCAGCCGCCCCACCCGGTACCTTCTCCTTCCCGGGGTCCGGGCCGGCCCCGACCGCCCGGGCCGGGCTTCCCCCATCTGGAACGGGCACCGAGCGGCGGAGCTCGGGCCGGGGACGCGCAGAGGAGGCGGCGGCAGCGGCCGGGGCCGGGCCGGGCGGAGCCACAGCCCGTACGGCGAGAGCTGGGCGGGGGCGAGACCGCGGCGGCCCCGGGAGGAGCGGGGACAGGGAGGGGCACAGGAGGGCGAGAGAGACCGGGAACGGGAGGGGAGGAGGAGGACGAGCAGAAGAGGTAACGGGTCGGTAGAGTCGCTGCTGCTGCCGCTGTTTGTCCCTCTGTCCCCGGGAGGGAAGATGGGTGCTAATGTCTTTACAAACAATTCGATGGGTGAAGGTATGGATGTTAACAGCTTTGATATGGCTCTTAATGCCTCTGCTGATTTTGGGCAGCAGGTTTGTTGCAGAGCGCAGACAGCCTGGCTCCAGAGACAGACACGGGTCTGGACGAGCTCGAGTTCCTGAGCAGGTTTAAGGCGGAATACGCGGTGGGCGGTTCGGGAGGGCTGCGCCTTCCTGGTGCCTCGGCCAGTGGGGAAAGGAACGGGACAACGAGCGGCCGGGAGTTCAGGGTGAAAGGAGGCTGCGCCCCCCGAAACCTGGGGCGGGGGGAGAGTGCTGCGGGCCTGTCTCCCAGTGGATTCTCTCCCTTTATCCGAATAAAGTTTCAGGACCCCGCTGTCTCCTTTTCGGACATAAACCTTTTGCGTCTGTGGATTAATTTTGCTGACATCCTTTCTCCGTTTGTCCGTTTGCTCGTTCGGCCTCCGCTCCCGGGCACGGGCACAGGGATGAGGCACCGACACAGGATCCCCGAGAAGCGGGGGAGGCTCCATTCCTGTGATGGATCAAGGGCAGGTTAGACGAGGCTTTGAGCGCTCTGGTGGAAGGTGTCCCTGCCCACGGCAGGGGGGTTGCAACAGCGTGTTTTTTCTTCTTTGTGTTTCAGCTGAAATTTCAGGTGTAATGTAATGTAGAGTTTCAAAAATGGGGGTAAACACAAATCGCTATGTACAATTATTCACTGACCTGGCACTTGGACCAGGGATTTTATTTTTTTTTTACAGCATTCATGATTTCTGTGGTCAGTGCAAGGCATCATTATCCCATTTCCACAGTATCTGTGCATGCCCTGGAAATTCTTTCCACATTACTTAATTTCTGAGCTATAAATCAAGATTCTCTCTTAATTTACAAGTACTATGAGATATTCTGAATGTCTTTGAGTCTTTTCTAATGTCTTTACTATTTAGTGAGAAATTCTCTATGCTCACTTCAGTGTCATGGCATTTCAAGGTGGGATCACTGCTACTGTTTACAGGAAGTGAATGTTTTTGAGGATTGCAGTTGTAGTAATTTTGGCTTCTTTTACAGAGCTGTCAAACCTAGAATGCATGCCTGATGACACAGATTAAGGGCATTCTAGAGAGGTTTAGTTCCAATGCCTGTGATATGCCTGTTTAGAACATTAGTAATATATATACACATTAGAAAAGAAAGTTGGCATCGAAGCCATGTGCTAGAAGGATGCTTTCAGGAAGGGAATCCCATCTTAACTTCGGTCACATGGACAGAGAAGAACCTGCAGTAGATACACTAACCTTTGAAGTCAATCTTGTCAAATTAGAATAAAAAAAGGCTGGGAATGGTCTTTATCCATGTGATTGTTGAATCTGTCTGGACTACATAAATAAATGTTACGTTAGTGCCAGAAATTGCTGTAGTCTGTGATTGTTTGGTGCAGCTTTGTCACCCTCTAGTGCTCGTATCCAAGAAGTTGGTGAGGCTGCTGTTACTCAATAAATTTTGAGCTGTATGGACCAGTTCAGAGTTTTTAAAGGAAGAATAATTTTGAGAAAAGAAGCTGATTGCTGGCAAATCATTTGCCAGCAGTAGCACAAAAAATTTTTAACTGATGTGGGATCTAAACCAGGAACTCCTGATTCCTAGGCTACATTTTTAATCTCTGAACCAGTCTTTCATCATGATTTAACTTCTTGAACTGAGTTTCTGAAACTTGATACACTAACTACTGAAGAAACAATGAGATTTGTGGTGGTACAACTACTTTTTGTGAAATGCCTCAGAAAGATGGGATTTCTTCTTTATTTAATTGTATGCTTTATATTAGTTTTGATAACAGTTTTCCTTTAATTTAAGATGTTCAGTTCCTTTTTTAATTATGTATTTATTATGATATTAGTTGCAGTGAACTTCATGTTCTTCCCCAGCAAATAGAAAAATTGCAGTCATTTAGAGAATTAAGCCTAAGAAGAAATAATCTCCATATGCTGCCAGATGGTAAGTTACCAGTCTTCATTTATTTGATGTAAGAAATGAGGAAATCTGTTTAAAAATAATGGATTATTTACTGTTGCTGTTGCTTCCCATCAGTCAGGACGTGGTTTCCAGCTGGTTGGGTTGGGCACTGGAAAGCAGGTGCTGCAGTGGTTCTCCAAAGGAACTCTGAGAGGGGTCAGTACTGAGACATTTTTTCTGCAACCTGCTGGTGGTGACAAACCTTCAGTTTTACCAGCCTTTCCCTGCTTGTATCTTTGCTTCCAAAAGTAGCTGGGAGAGGTGAATGACTTGAACAGTGTATATATTGCTAGGAAAGTGTTTGCAGGACAGGCCAGTTTTAATGGCAAGTAAGTAAATTAAAATCTGGACAGGTGATAAAAATTAACGTTGCAATTTATGCAGCAACATGAGCAGGGCAAAGAAAAGTGACCCCATAGAGATCACTGTGCCAGCAGGAAACCCAAATGAGCAAATTTCTTGAAAACATGCAAGGAAAGAGTTATTGGGATACACCAGATGAAATACTGTAAAAGGAATCATTGTTTCCAAGAGCTAATTCTTTAAGATTTTATTTTTTTAATATTTCACACCAGATGGATGCTCATGGAGAAGGGAAACCACCAAGGATGAGAAGACAATCGATGAACAAAGGCACACTGCAAACACAATGTGTTCTTTCACACTCCAGTCAGACCTGGAGACATTTCTGTGTCTGGGGAGATGACAACTGAAACCCACTCCAGGAGCAATTTTGTGGTTAATCCCCAGCCCGTTGTTAATCCCCAGCCCAACCAGAGTAGCACATAAATAAATGAGGTGATTTGGTAGGATGGGAGCCCTACAAAACTAATTGCAAAACCCTGTGTGTTACCAGGTACATTCCAGCAGGTTGTTTTGCCAGCAAAGGTTTTCAGACAAACTCGTTTTTCTGCTCAAATAAAACAACAGCTTGTATTTGTTCTGAAGTCTGCTCATTAAATATAAAATTAGAAATCCATGGAAGAAAATCTTAGAAAAAAACTGGGTCAGAGGGGGCCTCTGGAGGTCGTTCTGTCCCTGCTCTGTTCAGAGCAGAGAAAGATGTGATTGCAAGGGGTTTCTTTTTGAGCTGGGAGAAGTTTTCCACCACAATGAGACAGGGACCAAGGCTGTGCCCAGCACTGGCAGCCTGCTTTTGTCACAGCTCCTGAGGTGCAGCACCTGCTCCTGCAGGCCCTCACTGGGACACACTCCCTCTGCAGATCACTTGTCAGTAATTCTTGCATTTACAAAAATAAATGCTATTTCACCCTTCAAAAGTTTTCCCCAAAATGACAGAGGAAAGCTTCAATAAAAATACAAAGGCCACATTTTCCTGTGCCTTCTAAAATAAAATGACATCTGTAATATCTGAATTATTTACTGTGAGCATGATGTTGTTTTCTGGCCAGGTGCTTTCCTAACCTACCCAGGGCTATTTTTCTCATGCTGCAGAAGCTCATGGCTGTAGCCACTCCCAGATGGCACACACAAAAAAGGGGAACCCCAGGAGCTGCCCAGGGAATTGCTGAAAACCAAAAAAGCCCAGAGTTACCAAAGATTTTACCTTCTCCTTGGGCCATGGGTGCTGGCAGCTCTGAGTCTCTTGGGGCCTGGAGATGACTGTCACTGTCCCTCCTGCTGCCTGCTTCTGCTTTTGCACTGGGAGAGCAGGGAGATCTCAGAACCCACCGCTGGTGCCACTCCTGGGACACAAACAGGAGCAAATGCAAGTGACAGCACAGAACTGTCCTTCTCTCTGCTGACTGCTGCATCCTGAAAAGCCAGATCATTTATTTTCTATTTCCTTTGGCTTTGTCCAGCAGGGGATTCCTGACCCTGCAGTGATTCCCTCTCTGTTCTCAGATGTTTTCAGTGCCACTTGTGATTGCTTCAAAGGGGGCTCAAGCCTGTGCCATGTGCTCTGCATTCCCTATATTCTCATTCCCAACTGTTTTGCTTTTGCAGCTTCTGCAGTTCTGCAGCAGAACTCTGCAAGGGCTGTTTGGGTTCCTCTCCTCTCTCCTCTCCTCTCCGTCCCTCACTAAATCTATTAACACCTGGTCCCTTCCATGGACTTTTGTATCCCTTCCATAGACTTTTTTATCTGCAGCTGGGGTGTTTCCACCAAGCAATCCTGCTGTAGTCCCAGCACTTGGCTTAGCTTACACTGCTGCTAGCATCCAGTGTGTGTGCCTTGATCCCTGGGCATGAAGGTGTCAGTTCCAAGAATGAAAAAACCTGATATTATATCTTTGCTCAGGTTTCTTTTTCCTCATTGACTCTTTCCTGTGTGGACAGGTACATTGCCTGGTCCAAGCCCTGAGGCAGGAAGCACATCAGAGGAGCCCTCAGCAGTGCCTGTCCTCCTGCAGCTCCTTGCACAAGGTGCTGCAGGCTCCAGCCTGTTTGTTTCTGTGGGACAGCCACCATCACTTCCTGCCCACTAACTGAAGTGTGCTCCCATGGTCAACCCCTTGGTTTATTAAGTGGAAGCTACTGTAGAATTATGCCTCCCAGCAACTGCTTATTACTCTCTTAACACCCAGCCACACTCAACACCTGAGTCATGCCAGTCTTTATTTTCAGGAATAACCACACTCCATGCACATGTGTGATCAGTTTAGGGCTCTCTTATTTATGCCTCCAGGACAGAGCCACTAAGTGTGCCATCATGCTCACCACTTTGATGGGGTTTTTTAAAGCTTACAGAGCACACATGACCTACTAATTGAATAGATTTTCATCAGTGCAAAAAATAATAACCACCTCTCACAAAGGCCCATCTCCCCACTGGATTTCCACCTTCTACACCAAGCCTAGCAACACTTGGAGCAAAGCTCTAAGAATTACTTTAATGGTGAACACATATATCCCTTCCCATCTCTCGAGTCTTAAACATAACTCAAAAAGTTATTTTCAAAGGAAAATATTTCAAACTTTTATTTTTAATGTGTTATTGAACAGAGACAAGACCTAAGCGTTTGACCTTGAAAAAGGGAAAGCCATGAATGAAAAAGAAAAGGTATTTTACACTGAAAAGCAAGAACAATCTGCCACATGGCTGTCACAGTACTGGGAATCAGTGTCTCTGGTGTGGGGTATCCACTTGCTACTGAAAAGTGTGTCTCTGAACCACAGCCCCCTGACAAGTCACCAACAGTCTCTTTTTTGACTTCACTGAACCTTGGAAACTGCTCTGGGTGAAGGACAAATAGTGGTGAGTTTTAACATGCCTCCTCTAAATGGTAATAGTGAGGTGAGATGACATGGAATTTGTTTTTAAGGAAATAGTTTAAAATCTTTTAGGAACACATTTTGTAAAGATTTTTTTTGTAAAACCCTACAGAAGCCAATTCAGTAAAACTATGCCAAATCTGAAGCTTATAAAAGCAACTGGGAAAATGCTATTCCGTATGTATGTGTGCCTGTACTCACCTGTGCATACAAATCCTGTGCACAGGCATATAAAGGATGGTGTCTGTACAATTTTTATGTAGATGGTTCTTTGAGGTGATCAGAGATCATAAAATTCAGCAGATTTCTATATGACATTTGGGAACAGCTGTACCTTCCTTATCCCTCCACCTCTTGAACTGATATCTGATGATTTAAAGGGCTCACTCCACCAAATGTGGCAGCTGCTCCTCTCTTACAACCAGGAACAGTATTCCTGAATTGTCTCCAATTTTATTGTTGTTTTCTAAACCCACATTAAAACAATGATGTCCTACAAAAATAAACCTCTATTTTAGCATTCTTCAAAACTTGAATTATGATTACAGTGTTGCAAATTGATTACAAGGTTAACTTAATGTAATATAAGAATATTTATATACATAGTGATGCAAGAATCACATTAATTTTTTCCAGAAAATTAAATTATTTTCTCATAGTACTAAATGATTTATCTTTCCAATGTCTCGCTAACATTCTTATTCTGTGTAAGATTGACAAACACATTATTTGATTTGAAATAATATAGAAGAGAAAAGCCTTCCACCAATGTGATTCTTTACAAAGGCAGGAACACTCACACAAAGAAACCTGTCAATCTGAGCTCACATTGTTGTGAATTAACTGTGAAATGGGAGAAGCCTTTTGATACAGACACAGAAATGACTCAAACATCTGTAAGCCAACCCCACAGCAACCTGGAACAACTCTAAGTGCCCACATTCTAGCACTTGGCAAGCAAAGACTGGACCATAATTTTTATTTATTTGTTTGTTTGTTTATTTTTTTTATTTTTATCTTGACATATCCTTACTCACTGCCTGTACTGAAGAGGGCACCAGGGCATGCCTGCAGGAAGCAGCTCCCAAAGAGCACCTTGGGGTGCTTCACTCCTTACAACTGGAAGTGCTGCCTGGGAAAATGCACAGAAATGCAATGAGGTTCACAGGCTCTGTGGGGCCAGCAGTTATTTTCTTTGCAAACCATGTCCCTTCACTGCAGAAGTGCAGTTGTGCAAATGTTCCTCTCTTGACAAACACTGAATTTGGCAAACTGTTTCTTTTCATGGTCTCACTGTGTTTAATGGCCCTTTGTTTTTTATTCCCGCTTCTGTCCCCTTAAGTTGCTTTTTCCCTGTCTTGTTCCCTTCAGCCAGCACCCTGGGCTGCCCCTGGCTCTTGCCTGCTTGCCAGAGCAGTCTCTGGTAGGTCACCAAGCTCTGCAGCACAGCTCTCCTGCACCCTGGGGAGGGCATCTCCCCTGCAGCAGGAGGCTGAGCTCAGCTCCCTGTTCTGGGTCTTCCACCAGGGCAATGGGAGGGACTGATGCAAAAGGCAGCCCTGACTAGAAATGGTGCCCCTGTCAGTCTGTCCCTGTTAGGCAGGCTCTGCTCAGCAGTGCCCTCAGGCAGGGCTCAGCCAACACAAATCGCTGATGACACAGCCATCAGCCTCCCAGGAGAACCCCGTGTCACCCGCCAGCTGCGGACCAGGGTTGCTTTCTGAACTCTCTGTGCCTCCACAATGCAGTTATTACCGGTGAATGTTCTTTCCTTTAAGCCCCTGGCAATTTGCAGACACGTGCTGTGCTGTCCTTTGCTCGCCTCTGTTCTGCAAGAGCCTCTGTTATCTCCTTGTCCGCTGCCTGGAAGCTGATCCAGCCCTCTCCTCACCTCTGTAGCTCTGCCCGAGACAGCAGGGCTGGAGCAGACACGATATTGGAGACAGATTTATAGGGAGGCTCTGCTCTGTTTTCTGTTCCTCTCCTAACAATTCCTAACATTCCAGTTGCTTTTTAACCCAGAATAGCCACTTGGAGTAGGAAATGGAAAGGCACAGTTCTATTAGTTTCATGCAACAAGTTTCCAGGGAACATTTTCTGCAGGAGCCAGTCTTGCAGCCCACGGTTTGGTGGGAGAGAGGACTCCTAGGAAGGCTGGCTGCAAGAGGATGTGCCCAAGGGTCTGCTTCCCCAGCTAAGATGACATTTGGTATTTTCTTTGCTTTTCAGGGGATGTCTGGTTTGATGCTAAAAGCCACCTTTAATGAGCTTCACAGATTGAGAGAGAATTGGAGAGAATGCCAGTGCTCCCTCCAAATTTCTCTGTTTGTAGACTCTGGATGATTTTAGTGTCATATAACCAGTAGAAGAAGTGCATCAGGTTACTCCCCAAAATTCTGGGGCACTTTTTTGCCAGACTAGCACAGGGCAGGGTCCCAAAATGGTGCCCTTGGAGGAGCAGGGTGGCAGGAGGGGCCTCAAGAATAACAGGTATGGCTTGGAGCAGACCCATCAGTCAACTCCATCCTGGAACCAAAGCGGGGCCAGGGAATCCCTCCCAGGGACTGGCATTCTGTCCCACATTGAAGGGGGCTCCTGGTGCTGATGTTTGTCAGGTTGGCTGCAAGGAGTTGTTCATTTTTAGGGGTTCTTGGAGGCATCCAGACAGCCACAAACCACAGGCATGTATTAAACAGAAACCTGAGACCCAAACAGCATCTCAGGCACTGCAGTTCCCTCCCTCTGGAGCTGGGATAGGCTGAGCTACAAGGAGAGCCTTTTCCAGGTAGCAACCCAGTAGAAAAGAGCCACAAGAGGCTGAGAAGAGACCAAAAAACCCCCAGACTGAAATGTGAGAGGTGGCCTAAACTGGGCTCCAGACAGCAAAGCAGCCTGGAGAAGGGAAACAGGCTGTGGCAGGTTAAATGGTACTTTGTCAAGTATCTCATTTCCAAGCATCTCATATAATTTCTGGACAAACCAGAGGCCTACCTCAGCACAGTGCTGGGGGAGAAGGGGGTGTAGGAAAGGGCTGCAAGCCCAAAGGATTTATCACCATTTCCCATAGACCAGACCAACAGCACTCCCCAGACAGCACCGGGCAATCCCAGTCCCTCCAACTCAGGTGTTGCCCTGGACAGGATGTCCCATTTTCAGAACCAGCCCTGCTCCAAAACTGCATTATCTTTGTCAGGAAGCAGTGCCCTGCACTTGATTCAGAAGCTTTGTACCTGAAAAAGGGATCCTCTTCCAGAGCTCAGCTAATGGGCTAATGGGCCATGTGCAAGACAGTTCTCTTTTCCTACTGCAGTTTCCTTTGCTGATGTGTTATTCCCAGTGCTCGTCTGGATCAGCTCTGGACACTTTCATAGGCAGCATAACATGAGGTGCTAACACGTGGAGGCAAGAGGAACAGAAATACCAGATCTGGAGAATCTTCAAGATCTGAAGTTTAGGATTTAGTATTAAGCCATGTTCTAAAGCAGTTCCTTCCTAGTTGTGTTGGGTCTAGTGCCAGCTCTTGTGATTACACTGGAAGTCCCAAGATGTTTAATGGTGCAGTTAAAACCCCAGTTCCTGCAGGCAGGTCAGGAGGTGAAAAATCTCAGCTTTCCTGTATTAAAAAGTCAATTTGCAATGCTGTGGCTATGCCATAAAGACCATGACCTAAGAGTAACTTAAAAGCTTGGGTGCCAGATGCCAAAAAACCAAGAATCTCAGTGCCACTGCCAGCATTTGGAGACTTTTGTCCCTACATCCCCTGTTTCTGCAGCACTTTGTTGGACTGCAGAAATATCCTCAGCTTGCTGCAGAGGCACATAGGTCTGAGCAACATGAGATTGGCCCTTGCCATAGGTCATGACTGGAGAAGACACCAGGCTGAAATTATTAACCCTCCTCCTGCTGGGCTCCAGGAGGAAGGTGTCAGGGTATGGCCTCCCCACCTTATGCCATCAAATTATCAAATGGCACTGTCACTCTCCAGCTACCCATCCCTGGAGGCTGAGGGTGTCCCTTAATCTTGCCATGGACTGAGGAGGTGCAGGATTGAAGATAGAATGTGGTGACTGGCAGAAATCTCAAGGGGAACCCATGATGGACTCCAAAGCAAAGCCAGGTGCTGAGGAGAGAGAGGGGGAAGGGGAGAGAGAGGCTGCTTTATGTTGTCTGTGGTCTGCCTCAGCTGCTCCAGGAACAGAAATTCTGTCATTCTTGCCAGGAGTGTCCATAAACCTCGTGAAGCCTACTGTGATACTGACAGTGCAGGAACTGTTGGTATAAAATGCACACATTTTATCCTCCCGTTGACTGTCATTGGAGAAATGAGGGGCTGCCAGAGCCGAGGTGTTTGGCAACCCACAGGACCTGGGGCACCCAGCATCCACTGCTCTGAAGACCCTTTTTAGCTTCAGTTTTCCAGCCCAAAGGAGTTTGTGGCCTTCTCTTCCTGTCCCTGAGGCAGCCTTCTCCTCTGCTGAAATGGCTTTCCTCTCCCCACTGCCCTGTGTCCTCCAGGAGCGTCTGCTGTCAGAACTCCCTTCTCAGCCTGCATTTTGCTGAGCATTTGCAGTGGCCTCTTTCATGACAGTTCTCCAAGCCCTATTAAAAGTCCTTTTTCAAACACACAAATGGAAAATTCCCAATCCTGACATCCCATTCTCAAATGTACCGTAGCTGAATAAGTTGTCTTACCCATGAGACATGAGAGAGGATATTGCTGTAGATGAACAGCCCTAACTTGAATTTTTCAGACCTTCATGCAACTCCCTACTCCCTTCGGGATCACACCACGGAGCACAGCTCTGCTGGGAGCACAATCACGTAGTGCCACCAGTCAAGGCAGCAATATTTAACACCAGCCCCTTCTGCACCTCCCTAAGTCAGCCTTGCCAAGGGGGAATCTGCAGGAGCTCATGGATTTCACAAGTCCTCTGGGCCTGCAGAGAGCATGCATCCTAAATACAGATTTTCCCCTTCCCTAGACCTGGCACAATGACTCATCTGTGCATTTGCTTAAAGGATTTCAGTGTCGACCAATCCAAGGTTTCTTTTTTGACCACAGTTAATTTTGGTATGCAGAAAATGCCTGGGTAAGGACAGGGATCTGAGCTGCATTTTCAGTGTCTGTGGGCTGCCTGCTGTATATTAACAACAGACTAAAGAGCTCTCACCAGCTGAGGCTCAGTTTCCATCACTACAGTTGTATAGTTACAACACTTCTGTGATATGAAAAATAACTTGTGAAAAACTTCACCTGAGGCAGGGCTGAGCTGAAACATCTTTAGAGGTATGGTCTATGGATCTGTGGGATCCTGTGGGTTTCTTAGTCTGCATGGACTGAGGCTAGGAAAGAAAATATGGTGTGACATTTGACCAGCCTTGGCTGTAGGATACGTGGCATAGCTGAGGGTTTTCTCCCTGCAGGAAAGATTGAGGCCAAATATCTTTATTTGCATATTAGTGCTGATGGAAGTTGCTTGTGTGCAATGAAAAGAGAGTGCAGTCCAAACAGCTAGAGACTGATTTACTATTTTTTTTGCATAAGCCTATAAATTGTCCAGAACTTGCTCTTTTTTTCTGAGAACTGCTGTCATTTGCAAAAAATGTGACTAATTCCACCTCAACACAAGAAAGACGCAAGGGAGGCAGATTCCTCAGGGATCTCAGTTCTTAGAGAAGAAAACAGGCTTTTAAGAGTTCACCAGCTCTACACCACAGGAAAAAACATACATTTGTTTATTTTGCTGAGATAGTGATGAAAAGGGGAAGGATCACTGGGAATGTGCCCTGCTTGGATATTGGCATCAAACAGCTGACAAGGGCTGGGGAAGGTGGAGAGACTGCAAGAGGAAGGGGAAAAGAGACAAAACTCTGATGGAGCTGCAGAGGGGTTTTTTTTTGCTCAAGGCACAAAGCTTGCCTGTCTTTTGTATCTGTGCTCCCTGATCACTTCCTCCCAGGCTAGGAAGCCCTGGCAGCAGAAAGGAAGCTGGTGAGACACTTGGCACCCCTCCATGGCCATGAAATGCTGGAAGGTGCATCTGAGTGTCAGCAAGCACCAAAGGCACCCTTGTTCCCAGGGTCTCCCCAGGCAGGGGATCCCCAGCCCTGCCCAAGTGCTTGGATGACCCTGCTTGCTGCAGCTTGTGCCTGCAAGCCCTGCTAAGCAACCCCAGTGGAGGGAAAAAGGAGCATTTTGGATTGTGTTTCTACAGCAATCCAGAAACCAACAGGCCCAGGTACAGCTACACCTGGGCTGCTTCTGGAGATGCCCTGGATTTTACAATGGGTCTAACATTGCATTTAAAAGCACTTTGATCCATCCTGTTTGTGTGCCTGGTCATGGATCTATGATGCAGATGAACACTACAGCACTTCTGAAGGGAAAAGGGGCTCCTGTGTACTGCATACAAGATGTTCTGGTATTTAGATCAGCCCCAGCAGTCTTCATTAAAATAGACACTTATTGCAGAAGGTTGAAAACAGGATGATAACAGAATGCAGCCACAAACAGAATGAAAATGTAGCAATATCTACCCAGCACCTAGCTTTAATGCAAGGTTCTATCTTCTAATTAGAGCCCCCAGTCACATATTCCTATGTATGGTTGTCTTTGCTTGAAAATAGGCTAGGTGGTATCATATTTAGAAAAGTGCATTTTTATATTAATTTGTAATTACAAGCTGATTCCTTGCTGAGCTGCTGCCTTACTAGGGCCAGCCAGGAAAAAGTACTCAAAATGTCATGAATTGAGGTCTGACTGATATGTTGGTGGAATAGGGCAGGATTTCACCAGGCAGCTGCACAAAGCCCAGAAGAGCCAAGACAGAGTTTTTCCTCTTTCTGAGCTGTCCTGCTATGGTCTGTGTTAGAAGTGAGCTGTGCACAGGCTGTGGTGTGCACACAGACCACAGCTGCTGGCCACAACTCACCTCCTTTGGTGAGCTCCCCACCTGCTCCTTTGCTCTTGATCCCTCCTTGTGTCTGCTGTGACCTTCCCCCCTTTAGCTCCTGCTCAGCAGCTCCTCATTCCTGGGCAGGGCCAGTCCCTGCTGCAGCAGTGCTTGCAGTGTCCTGGCAAAGGCAGAATCCAGCTCACAGCATAATGGCCCATGGCTTCTGCCCACCTGGGCTTGTCTGGACCACGTTCCACCAGAGTGACTGCTGCCACACAGGGGTTTGCTGTGCTGGAGCCCCCAGAGCCCAGCTCCATCCTGGATCCATGTGCAGAAAACCCTTGCATAAGTCTCCAGGTCAGCACTTGCTCTGTTTCATCAGGTGTCTGGAATATTTGCCTGGTTGCTGATTTGTAGCTTGATAATAATCTGGGCTACTGAGGATTTTGGCAACCTCAGGGCCAGGGGCAGATCCTCTGTTATCTCAGCTGTGGGTGTCCTGCTCTTCTCACCCACACACACTGGCAATTTCAAGCCACGGAAATCTGGAGGGAGGTGGAGCCAAGAAAGAGCCTGGAGCTGCTAAAAAAGAGTTCACAGTTATTCATGATTCCCAAAGAGGTTTCCATCAGAGACAGGTGGAAGGGCTGTGGAAGGTTATTTCATTCCAGACTACACCACTTGATAGCTCACAATAAACTGCCAACAAAACACTGCTTTTCCTTCAATGCCCTCATTTGGTTCTCTGGATAGCAGCCATCACCTATGAAGACGATCCTTACAGAAGACAGCTTGAACCAGGAATGGGAATTCTGAATTTTATTCCATTTTGATCACAAACATTTTCAGCTCTTAAGGTGAACTTTCCCCTTGCTCTTGAGGAGAACCAGAAATGTTTAAATGAAAATGATGTGTTCTGTCAAGGAGCTCTCACTGCTGGGAATATAGGAAAGAAACATTTCTGTAGGGGTTATTTATTGCAAAGAAGTGTTCTGGCAAGATAGAGGATATTTAGTCTTTTTTCAGATTCTTTTGTATACATTAAATCAAGTCCCAGAATCATTCAACAGTTTATGGGTTCCTTTCCACATGCTATCAGTCTCTGCAGGTGCCATTATAACAGGTCTCTCTTCCAAGAGCTGCTATTGTCTGCATCCATCTGTCCTCTCCTTCCCAACAGCTACTGGGAACTGTAAGCTGTAGCTCCAGACACAGTGAAAGAAAATCTTTAAAAGGTTTTCAAAGAACAGTCAACAAACTACAGGAGTTAATGTGACCTGTTTGTCAGGGTCAGATGGGCTGAGAGAGGCCCTGCTCAGAGGTGCTGCATCATTTTGCAGCAGCAACAAATTTCATCCTGCCCAAACTTGGGTGAACATCTTGAGAAGCCCAAACATGACTGATGTTTCTGCCCACAGCCATGTGAGTGTTGCCTTTTCCACAATCCAGCCCTAAACCTGCACTGCTGAGTGGTGACTGCACTTGGGCTGAGCTGCTGCACAGCCACACTGCAGTGAGGGGTTCCCCTGGAGCAGGGGAAGGACTGGGGGGCACCATTTAAGGTAGAAAGTGAGTGACACATCACATTCCCTGCACCACAGCCACCTGTCCCTGTGCCTGCTGCTCCTCAGGGTCATTTGTACCTGATGCTGATGGATGAGGTGCACATTCAGCTGCTGTCTCTCATGGCAGGTGAAGTGACACCTGAGGGGAGTCCATCCTTCATCCTGCCAGCAGCAGGTCTGCCAAGGACTATGCCATTACACAGGTGAGCAGGTAAAAGGGCACCTGCAGAACATATTTTGGGCCAGAGACTTTAATTTCAGACTGGTTTTTGCTCTGCATTCCTTTAAGCCCTGCAAAAGCTGTGATGACTCTCTGGTTGCCTACTAGCACCAGTATTTTTTTTAAAGACATTAAAATAGATCTGACCATAAGCCCAGCTGTACAGACAACAAGAACTTTGTATGTGTCAGGGTTTCAGGAATAGATCTAATTTTTGTGTCATTTTAAACCATATATAAACAAAGATGTTTCTGAATATCAACTGGTCAATGAAAGCTTTTGGTTCAGTCTTGCTGAGTCAGATTAATCATCTTTACTAAGCTATAGAAATGCCTGATAAGTTTTTTCTGGCCTCCCTTCCCCCTCCCCCTAAATTTTTTTTTTAAACCCAGCATTCCCAGAAATTGCTGGTTGCTTTTTAAAACAACTGACGAAGTAAAACCCTCACAATACAAGAGCACTAAAAAACAGTTCCATGTGTTATTTTGCTCAATTTGTTTGAATCACATTAGCACTGCCAATGAATTCTACTCCCTGCCCTAAAAGGTTACAACACCTCAGCCTTTGTGTTGTTCACTTGAGTTTTTTCTGCAAGATGGACTCCACCTCGAAACTGATTGTGTCCAGTGCTGCCCTTTGCTGGGCTTTATGCTGCTTTAGCACTGAATGGTTCAACAAGTGTGTGTTAAATGTTATCATAAGAGCTGGATTGTAAAGTGGTGAAATCATCTGAAAGTGCAACAGGCCTTAGAGGCGCAGCACAGCTCATGTTCATTAGAGCAAGCTCAGTCACAAATATCCTTCTGATATTTGCCAAGAAAATCTGTTATTTTCCAGCAAACACAAAAAGCTGAAAGCAAAGGGTATTTTTCATCATTAGCTCCTGTCCTTTTTGTTGCATGTTCCCTGTTCCAACCAGGCAGTGCAGAGTGAAAACACCACAGAAGAATTAAAGTAAATGGATTGAAAATATTTTTTTTGGCTTTTAAAATAGAAATATCTGTTAGGGGCAGAGACCTCTTAGCTTCTGCAGAGGTCCAGAGCACTGGAGACAGCAGCAGGGGTTCACTGGGTGCTGCAGTGCTTGAGTGACCTGTTTCTCCCCAGACTGCCCCTACCACTCTTTCCCCAGAGCCACAGTCAGCTTTGCTGCCCAGTCTCATCTTGCTCAGATGTACAATTCACTGTCCAGGCAGAGCAAATAAAGCCCCTTGTGTGCAGCCAAATAATTTGCAATTCTTTTTCAAATAATTTTCTATCTTCAGCTGCCACCGTGTGCTATATTGGCAAATGCAATGCATTCATTCATGATATCCTGATAAACATGTCAGCAGATTTGGGAAAGCAAATTTGTTTTTTCTCTGCCAAAGCCAACCAATGCATGCCTGTGTTTTCCTTTTGACACAGAGGTGTAGTTTGCTGGGATTTACAAACAGTTACTGAGCAGGATTTCGGTCCCCATTCAAATTCTGTCTATTTTTGGATGTAAAATTTCACACTAACATTTGGTCAGCTTTGAATGCCTGATTTTAGCAAAGAGGTTTCTTATGTTGTCAATTAGAAGTTTCATTTCTCGTGGCTACCCACCAAACCAACACGTTTTACATTACTCACATTGTATAATTTACCGTGTATCAAAGTCTTAAGTTCTACAATGTGTCTCTAACAGGCTACACAAAACTGCCTTTATATCTATATCTGCTCTACTACAGCTAATTCAGAATAAAACCTGCAGCTCTCAGTGCTGCACTGCTCACAGACTGAGAGCTCTTCCCCTGCCCTCCCCGACAGAGCTGTCACCAGAGCTGTGAGAGCAAGAAAAGGTCTCTGCCCAGGTGTGTCCTGGGAATGACCACCCAACAGCCCTGCTCCTGCTGCCTGGCACCAGCCCCAGTCAGATCAGAGCCCCACACTCCCAGTGCAACACCCAGACAGACATCTTCTGCTTTGCTCTGTAATATGATGCACCCAAGGGACTAATTAGGTATTGTTTGGACACTAATTGCTTGGCAGCCCAGTTTGCCTTCAGATACCTTGTTACAGCAGTTGCTTGGGTTTATTTGTCTCATCTAATCCATGGCAGGCAGTTGGGCAGCAGCCAGGTCTGCCCCGAGGTGTTTCACTGCCCCTGTAGCATTTGGGCAGAAAATAACGCCCAAGCTGCAGGTGCCTGCATACAAAGCATTTCTCCTGGCTTGCCAAAGGCATTTGGGATCCATGGAGCTACAGCTGATGGCATGGGAAGTGCTAGGCAGGGCTGGGTCCCTTACCACAGGAAGGTGATGTTCAGGTGGAGCTGCAGTCGCCCTCAGAGCCCACGGGCTGCAGCCAGAGCAGAGAGAGCCTTGAAAGAACCTAACGTGGCATGAACAGTAAGGAAACTCTGCCTGAGTGGAGATGAACAGTATTAACTGCATCATTAGTGTGGAAACTTTGTTTAAAGCCAGCAAGTCTTCCTCTAAACAGGAAGACTGAAAAGCCAAATTCCTGTGGGAGAGAAACTGTAACCTTTCTGGCTCTGCTGTTATCTCTGCGTGAACTGCACCATGCAAAGCTTTGTTTTCCCAACACGTGGATCATCGTGTTTGAGGTTTCAGGGGCAGAGCAATTTGGGCTTTCTGCTCTGCCTTGTGCTCAACACAGGATAAAGCAGGCTCAGTGCAGTGCTCCAGACACTGTGTTCTTGCTGAAGTCTGTGGCTCAAGCTCATTAAGGATGGTTTCCCATTAAACCCAGGCATCCAATCACTTGGGATCAGACAGGGGCTTCTGGGCAAGACCAAATAAAGAACACTGCTTAAATTCTGGACCAGCAGCTCCTCTAGGGAAGCAGCTCCATCTATGTCAGCATCTTGAAGATTTTGGCTGTGCCATGAGTGTGTCTATTAAATGTATGTGTTTAGATCCACTTATCATTTTTCTGCTGCTGCAAACTACAGAATAAATTTTAGCTGCCATGTGCTGCAGAAGCCAAACAGGAAAGGGTAAATTTCCTGTGGCAATTACTTCTAATCAGAGATTTATGCCAGCATCCTCGAGAATTATCTGAAATAATATTTTGAGGGACTTTAATGATCAGAACTGAGTTGCTCAGAATATTTTCCTCAGGGAAATCAAAGTGTCTCATAGCAACAGACCTACCACCATTAATGCCCCAAGCTTACTGACCCCTCCAAGACCTGCATCTGCCATCCAGCAACATTCACCTGGTGGAGAAAGGTACACTAGGTCAGGCCTTGGAAGAAAATTTCTGGAACTGAATGAGTTTAAGGAATTCAGGATAATAAATAAAAGTCACAGAGGCTGCATGTTATGCTGGATCAGGGACAGTTGAAGCTGGTTTATAATATACACTACCAATTTCCAAATAAATAACAATTCTTAGTGGATTTATCCCTTTCTTGGCTAAACAGTGAATAATTGGACAAAGTCCAAATATTGATCCAGAACATTATTTGCTTCTATTGAACAAACAAAAAAACCCGGTGCTTTGTTGGGAGGCCATGACTGAATTATCCTGTTACTTTTCTTACAAAATCTTTTTCCCCAGACTTGGCTGGCATTTGTTTTCAGAAAGGAAGCTAAAGTGACTATTCTAAACAATAGTCTTGCTAAACATCATCTTAGTATAGGACTTTGAGATTCAAATGTTGTTGCTGAACTTTCTGGCCAAGCCAGGCTTACTATTCTTGAACAAAACTGTCACTTCTAGATTTTTGTATTGCTTTTTTTTTCCCCACTTGAGAATATTAAATTCTTCCACTTATCTGCACAGGAAAATACAAGCTTTTCCTTAGCTGGTAAAAATGTATTTTCTGTGTGTAACAGTATTTTCAAATTCTGCCATCAGGAAAGACAGAATCATAAAATGGTTTATGTTGGAGGAGACCTTAAAGCTCCTCTAGTTGCAGTGCCCCTTCCATGGGTAGGGACACCTTCCACTATCCCAGGTTGCTCCAAGTTCTGTCCAGCCTGGCCTTGGACACTTCCAGGGATGGGGCAGCCACAGCTGCTCTGGTGAGCAGGTAAACCCTGCAGCATGGGCAGCAGCTGCAAGGACAGAGCTCAGCTGGCCCCTGGGCTCCCAGGGCAGTTTGTCTGGTTGAGATTATACAAACACAGCTCTGCTCTGGAACCAGGTTTAGATGTTTCCAAGGCCAAGCCAGGCCTCCAGCAGACATTCCTCATGATTTTTTATTTTTATACATATGAGATTTCTTAGAGAATAGTCTCATCAAAGAGTTGTTAATGAAACCTCTGAGCCATAACATCCCAAAACTGCAGGAAATGCTGGAATGGTAAACAATAGCAATTTTCATAAAAACAGGCTGTGTGTAGCACTTTCCCTCTGTCATTGACTACACCCCTCACCTACAAGGTCTCTTAACAGCCTCTGTGATACTTTGTTGTTTGGCAACTGCAGCCAAAGATCTGCAAGCAAAGGCAAAATCTGAGGAGCGAGTGCCTGGGCTATCCCAGCCCCACAGCAGGGCTGGCTGCCTGTGCCTGCTAGGATGGATAAATACAGGAGCACAACACATAACATCAACAGCCTGGAAAAGGGCAGAGAACTGAGGGAGGAACTAGAAAAAGAAAGTCAATACTAGCCTGTTCTGCTTTATAATGAAGTGTCTGGGGATGCAAACGAGGAGCAGGTTCTCGAACTGAGAGCCACAGGTAACAGCCAGCTCTTTGCAGCTCCTCCTGCTTTGTGCCATCGCTGCCTGCAGTGAAGGGCAGAGCGGGGAGCTCAGCCAAGGGCTGCTGTTGAGCTCTGGAGTTCTCCTCCCATCTGGACCCAGAGCTCCCTGCAAGGCTGGGGAGGCTGAGGAGCTGCTGATGAAAAGAGCTGGCTGAAGGACTCTGTCCTGCACCTCACATGGAGTATTGTACATGCAGGCAACCCCTCGTCGAAAGGAAGAATGATGCATCTGACACCATGATATCAGAAGGCTAATTAATTACTTTATTATACTATATTATTCTATGCTATATTACACTATATTGCACTACATCTAAACTGAAACTGAACAAGAACTCAACTGAACAAAATCTCGTGACTGTCTCCTGACCCACACTCTGCACACACACTTGGCCCTGACAGGCCAAGGAAGCAAAACCCCATCACTTTGGGTGAACAATCTCCATACTGCATTCTACTTTGGCACAACACAGGAGCAGCAAATGAGATAAGAATTGTTTTGATCATTCTCTTCCCTGCTTCTCTCACTGCTCCTCGCAGGTTCAGAGAATGTGAATCCCACATTGGAGAGCTTGGTGGGTGGGTCAGAAATGTCCTGCAGGTCTCTGTGTTGCCTTGGCTCTGATGCAAAGCACCTCTCCTGGCTTGCAAATGGCATCTGGGAGAGGTTCAGCTCTATATAGAAGATGAAAGAACTGCTTTCAAAGAGGAAATGTGCAAATTAGAGCTGTAACTGGATTAGGCTGTGAGTACAACTTGCATTTGGATTATTTATGTCCCATGTGCTTCATCTTGATCATACTCATTACAGCAAGTACAGCCCAGGGTTGTTTAAACTTGGAGCCAGGGCAGATGAACAACAGCCTCTGGACACTGGGGTCTTGTGGCTGCTGTCAGCAGGTTGGAGGGAGGTGGCAGTGGCTGTGGCTTTATGAAGCCACAGTGGCTGATTGCTTCTGAATCACACACGCTATTTCAGGATGATCACAGAACAAAAAGACACAAAGAAGTCACACTTTTGTAATTTTTTTGTTTTGTTTTGTTTTGTTGTTTTTTGTTATTTTTAGTGCATTCTTGCCTGGTATGTTGTGCTGCCTCTTGGTGTCTCTTCCTTGCTCTGAGTGGAAGATCCACAGAGACTCCCAGAGCTTTTGCCTGGAGAAAGATTGTTGCTTTTGCCTGGCCCAGCCACCGACAGATACCTGTTCCTTCTTCCTCCAGAGCAGCTGCTGGGTGCATCTCTGCTGACAAGGATGATGGAGATCTTGGAGCCTGTCCCTAGAGCTGCTCTAAGCACCAAGGAAAAATAACCAGTGGGTTTGACCCATCCTAACTGAGGTGAACTCCTGTTAGGGGAGCTGAAATGTTTATGGGCATATGCTCTTTATTTATCCAGATGAAAATACTTGGACACATCTGGAAGCTCCTTGAGATTCTGCAGATCTGTGGAGTTACAGCAAGTAACTGTGTGTAGCCCTCAGCAAATGCAAGTTAAAACTCATGGTGGTGCTTTGCTTGGCTGCTGATTTGAACATACACAGCTTGCTCCTGAGCCCTTCCATGGCTGCACTGCCACCATCAGCACTTTGGTTTCTGTTTGGTCAGGAGCCTGTGGGGAGGTCAGTGAGCCCTGCTGTGAGCTCACCACCTCCCAGGGCAGACTCCTTGCCCACTGCTCTAAATAAAGTGAGATTTGGATTGGGGAGGTCATTTCATTTTGTGGGGAAGCAGTTTGCACAGTAAACAGAGACAGACAATAGGTTTAGACTTGCTGAAGACATGGAAACTATAGATTATTATTCTGCTGTCTTGCTGCTTGAAATGAGAGACTTTGGGGTTTTTTTACATAGCAGATTCAAATGCAGGCTGCTGAATCTGTATTTGGATATTTACTCAAGTTCTGGGAGTACTCAACACACAGAATGTCCCAATGATGTAAGGCAGGATGTTTCAGGGGTGAGGAGAGGACCAAGGTGCTCAGTCTTTTTTCATGAACAGACTAACTATAGAAGAGAATTCTAACTTTTGAGTTGCTAATTTTTGTAGCTACAGTCTGGAAGCAGTTTCCTTTTCTGAGCTGACCTTGGAAAATGTGTTAGGAGTGTTTTCTGCTTTCCATATCAGGAAATGTTATTTGCATCTTAGACTTTTTTTTTTTTCTTTTTAAAAAGAGCAGAAAAAAGCCTTTTCATGTGGCGACAAACTGCAAACTAAGAACTTTTTTTTCTATTTTAAAACTAACCAAAAATTTTTATATCTGAACCGTCTTTTTCATGGTGGAGACACTGTGTCCTACTGATTCTGTGTTAACTGCTATAATTTGATTAATTTAAGTCTGTGTAATGCGTAACAATAATATGCTCTTTTGTGTCCTGGCCGTTGCACATACCAAGACAGAAAATGTTAAAATATTTCTTATTTTTTCAGGACTGGTCCCTCAGTGCTCTGGAAAGGTATCTCAGGGATCAGTGGAAACAAGCTGGCTGGCAGAGAAGCCAGTGCCTTTGGACTGGCACTTGGAGTTTGGAGCCTGAACTGCCACATCAGCAATGGCAAGTCTGGGAGGAAAAGCTGTGCTGTGGAGGAAGAGCAGTGGCAGGAGGGTGTTGCTGAGCCTGAAGCTCAGGGTGGTGGCTCTCAGGGATGGCCATGGCTGTGAGACACAGCTGAATACACCTTGAGCCATATCAGAGCACCTTCAGCTAGAGGAGCCCAGGGGATCAGGGCTGAGCCTTGCTGTGGATATCCCCATGGGGGGTGAGGAATCCCCACAAGGAATCCCACCAAGAGCTCCCTGTGCCACATCCCAGCCCTGATGCTCCACAAGCTTCTCTGGGTGCTGGGCTAAAGTGGGACCCATACCCTGGCTACCTTCTCCTGGTCCCACAAATGCCACTGTGAGGCCTGAACTGGCTCCAAGGCCAACCAGACAGCAGAGTGCTGTCTTGTATCCTTTGGGGCACCATCATCCATCCCACATGCTGCTTCAGAAAACCCAGTTTTAAGAAGCTGGATTCAATAAAGAAGAATCACATTAGCAAAATCTGAGATAGTCACCGATTCCTGACACGTGCTCTATCTTTGCCAAGACAGAGCAGATCCTGCAAAGAATGTCACCACAAACTAATGTGTTTTAATAAAGAGATTTTTCAGATAATGGGGGGTGGAGAAGCAGCTCAGGGCTGCATGGCAAGAGCACAGGGCAACATCGGCAGTAGTGCTGCATCATTTTGCAAGGGGACATGAACTTTTTTCTTCTGCTTGTATAATTTCATGCCAGAATTGCTGCGTCACTATCACACAAGTTTTGGTCCCCAGGCCCTAGGAACTCTGAATATGAAGAAAAATTCAGCTGACAACCATCTTGGAAAGATTGCTGGAATAAATACTCTCTCTCTGGTAGACTATCACTACCAACCTCCCTGTGATGACCTGGCTCCTAAGAAGTCCTTTAGAGAAAAATCTGTCACCAGTGCTGCAGAATTCAGACAAGCACAGGAGATCTTCCTTGCTCTTTGAGGCATATGAACAAAAGTCTCATTAATGTTAATAGTAATAAATTATTCAAGACTTGCTGCTATTTAAAGCCAAATAGATGGCATCACTCACGTCTGGGAATTCTACATGTGGCTATATTCCAAGCACAAATAAAAGATATGGGTTGACATATGTTGGAAGACAGACATGTGGGCTTTACATTCTCATTGAGCATTTCCTGCATTCAGCCTTTCACTGCTGATTGTACTGAACAGCCACTCTTTCTGTTGCTATTAGTGTGATGGAAAAATTTACCTTCTTTCTATCTTAATGATTACTTACCTCATTACTAGCTATTTGCACCTTAATTTCAATGTTACCATTTTAGGTCAATTTTAAAAGTGCTTGTTGTTAAGAATGCATCCTCCTGTAGGCAGGCTGTGATGGAGCCACCCTCCTTTCTCCTCCTGGATAAACAGACTGCTCCATGCTCTCATGCTGAAGGAATGTTTCTAGATTGCAAGCAATTTTTGTGGCTCTCTCTTGAGCTTCTTCGAAGCATTGAGCGTCCTGGAATATATTTACATCAGAATGGAGGGTGCTGAGTTTTGTTTGCCTGTTTTTCCCTCTTCCACTCCCTTGGCCAGTAGAGCCAACTTCTGCTTCATATGCAGAAGTACCAGTCCTGCATGGATCTCAGGTTGAAGTTACCATGAATTATTTGTGTGAGAAAAGCTGCCTGTCACTTGTATGCCTAGCAGAAAACCATTCTGTTTTCTAAGGAGTTTCCACTGAAAAAGGGGAAGAGCATTTTAAAGCAGGACCTGAGGCTGTCAGTGAGGTTTCAAGCTGTGCCAGAACAAGGTCTGAGTTTGCATTAGTCTAGACAGTGGCCACCACATCTTGCAAGGGTGGCTGGGAAGTACCAGTACCCTCAAACCAAAACAACTCACCAGCAGTCAACAATGTGACTGGGTTTAGGTTGGCTTCTTTTTTCTTCTTTTTTTGGTCACGTTATCCAAGAAAAAAATTTAGAAAAATGAAAATTACCCAGGTCTAACAAAACACCTGCCTTGAGCATAATTTGTCAGCTCCTCTGTCATTTTCCTGCTTTACTAATAATCTGTCCTCAGCCATGTATGTGATGGATGGTCAGGGATGGGGGGAGCTCAGCTGCTCCAGTCTCAACCCACCTGGTGGCCATGAGCAGGGAGCAATTGCCCCAAGCTGCATGGGGCTGATGACTCGATGCCCTCTGTTATAACATTCCCAAATTTCAGGAATTAGAAATGCTGATGGAGTAGTTTGTTAGTCTCCTTGTACTGCTTTTTTGCATTGCTGCCCAGGACAGGCAGATGTAGAGAGTAAGCTACAGGCAGTTCTGGGTGTTTCCAACAGCCCATATTTTTGAGGGAGAGTGAAACTAAACAAGAGGTTGATAAGTTTTCAGAAAAGGGGTTCCACTTTGACAATTAAAAAAAAAAGTCGCTACTTGACAACATATTTTAAAGCTTTCCATCTTATTAGTGAGAAGATGACTGCACTGGCATATGCAGGATTAGTTAATACTGATCTTCCATTACTTTTAAATCTCATTTCATTTTACTTTTAATCAAAAATACATGAAAATTACTTGCAGTGTTAATATGGTTCCTTTCCTATAGCCTTTTCACAGTAATCTCCATTTCTGAGGATACTTCATTTTGGTTTTAGTATGATAACATTTTTTCTTTGTTTGATTGCATTTCTTCCTTTGCACTGTTGAGGTTACAGAGATGAAACTTCAGGAATTCAGCAGTCTAATTTCAACCCTTGTCAGACCTGTTCATGGAGTAAATGAGGAGATTTTTCTTCAGAGAAAGTCTTTGTAGGGGAAGGAAACTGTGGTGTGCAGTGATGGGCAGAGCTGCGAGTGACTGTAAATTCAAAGCTCACATTCATCTTGCTACACAACAATGATTTTTTTCCCCCCATTTGCAGAAATTGAATTAATTTTTTAATACAAACTGGATTTGTGAAAAAAACTTAATGTCTGGCTGAATTTACAGCAGCAGAGCAGAATTAGGAAGGTTGCAAAGTCTGAAGTGTAGGCAATGGAACCTCGTACCTCCTTCTCTCTCTGCCTTAAATTTTTTTCTAAGTGAAGACAAATGTGTACAAAGACTCCTGCAAGGTTAAAAACTGTGTGATTCCAAAAATCTGGTAAGAATAGGAAGAACTGGAACACGTTCATGACAGTAAGCTAAACCAAGACAGGAAATTTGTATTGCAAATAGCAGCACTTCTTATATAATGCACCTTTTAAATTTTTTTTTCCTTTTTTTTTAAAAATTCAACAGCATGACACAGGTCACAGAAGCACCCTTGATGGTTTCTGGTTATTACCAGTAATACAGGTGGATCTGGCAGCCACCACAAGCTGTATTTTCTTTACCTCCTGGAGCACAACAACTTCCTTGATAGGAAATGCTCTTTACAGTAGACCATATTCCAGCAACTAAGACTTATGACATGTCCATAAAAGAAATATAAAAGAAGCTGGATGATATTGTGATATATACTGGAAATGTTTCCCTGGTGTAAACTGGTGCTGCTTCACTGCTTCAAGCAAAGTTCTTCTCTTTTACAACAGACAAACACAGAATTGCTTGTACTTCTGTAATACCAAGAGCCTCCAGACCCAATGATGTGGTTAAATTTTGCCCAACCAGCACTGAAACTCATCTTAAAAATAAAAAATGCCACACTAGATGGGTAAAATGCTAGAAAAATGTGACACTTGGAGAAAATCTAGATGATTTGGTAAGGACTGTTCAAACTCGTGGAAGGTCTTAGTTCTGCCTTCACAGAATGACTGTGAATATTGTACAATGAATCTGGGATTTTCATTTGACTGAAATATCTCCTACGGCATAAATTGATGGTGGATGAGCAATTGACCTGACCTAGTGCTGCAAAATGTTCACTTGAGATGATATGTTCAACTCTGTGTCACCTTTTCTTGTCCCATTTGTGCAAACATTGGTGGGTGCAGGACTTTGCCTACGATAATATTCACAGTGGCTGCTGCTCTGACAAATCAGGGCACTTGTGAGACAGAAGGGACCACGGTTACTCCACAGCTTCCAGTGTAAATGGGGTCAGACTGCTCCATGCCTGTCTGCTCCCTTCTCTTACCCAGAGACAGGTCAGTCCAACCACAGCAGCTCACAAACAACTCTGCATCTCAAGCACTCACAGCTTTTTCACTGAGCAGCTACAGACAGCAAATACATTCATAAAATGTACGTGTTCATTTGAGGATAACACAGGAAGAGAAAAGCTGCCTTTATGTGGCCTGGTGCGTTATTTGCATTAATCATTCAACCAGTCAAAGTGCATTTGCCAATAAAAGAGAACGGGAAAGGAGATGTGCTAGCGGCAGCAGTGTGTTGTCAAGTCAGGATGAAAATGAAAGCAAGAAGTAGGGCACTTTGCTGCCTTCCCTCTCTCCCCTGCATTAGTACTCAAGGAAGTTTAGACCTTTTGAAAGCCTAAGAGCTTTGCACTCCAGCAGGAAACTCCAGAAATAAAAGAGAGGGCACTGTGTCAGACGGTTCCTTCCTTGAGGTTCTGGAGTGTGCACAAACACATCATTTCTGTTTGCACATTTCCATTGAGATGCTGCCCAAAGGCTCCAGTGGGGCTGGCTCGTGCCACGTGAGGAGCTGAGCAGCATTCCTCCCCGAGGCCAGGGGGCTCAGGGTGACCAGTGAACAGGACAGCTGTGCCCAGTAGCAACTGGTGAGATCTGTCCTCTCTGCAGCTGTCAAGCAGCAGGACTGTGCAAACAGTAGCTAATTTCAAACCTGCCACAGAGAAATTGAGGAGCAGCTGGTGATTAAGAGGATGGAATTATCACAACAGGTTTCTTACTGCTCTGTGTGACATGATCAGCTGAATGCAGCATGCTGCCCACCAGCTGAACTGGCCATCAGGGATGCTGCAGGTTTTTGACCCAGTGCTGGTCAAGATGTTGCTTCCATTTGGAAATGAAATAGCAAAACTGGCTAAGCATCTGCAGGACAGCATGCCTGGCCTGTGAAGAAAACAGTGTGAAGAGCCAACAGTTTTACAGAAAAGATTCCAGGCTTTTCTTTTCCCTCTTCACCTTTCACTTGAGCTGTAGTATTTAGGACGATCACATAACTCAGGGGATGTTTCAGATAAAGTCAGAAGGGGCATTTCTGGGTGCATGGTACATCTCAATCTCAAGAGCTGGAAAGAATAATCTCTGTGTATTCAAAGTGCTGCACTGTCACCTTCCTCATGACAGCCTGTTATGGCTCATGATGCCAAGGGTGGTGGCAGCCAGACTTGGGAGCATTAGGAATATGTAACTGAGGAATGTTGCCGTTTCCATCACGCTTTAGGTCATGTGTGTTGAGAAGGAAGATTTTGCTACACACAGCTCTGCACTGGGGAGTGTGTGTGGGCAGAACTTGGTGTGGGACAGGAGCTCTCTGTGGCTGATAGCTGGATGTTTTTGCCCAGCTGAGCCTCAGTCTTATCTGTTTTTTGAGTATAAGGGGTAGTAAACTCATTGGTAAAGTGTTTGAGATGCACTGGGGAAATCCCCCCGATAAGATGAGACGTTGTTATTAAAACATTTTAAATTCCTTCAGTTTTCACAAACTGTTTTCAGTGCTTGCTTTGCCAACATAGCGGAAAAAAAAGTTTATTAGTACCTTTTTCTTCTCTTGGCTGCTCTGCTGAAGCCCTGTGTCCTTGCTTTAATACTCTGTCCCTCATGCTCCAGTCTCCTTCTGTAGCCCACCACCACAGTTCACTGTTACCTACACATGGTTCACCTAACCATAGGGATCACTTTTCCTAGATGATCCTTGCTTCTGGGCCCACCAGAACAAAATATCTCTTGGGAAAAAACCTCATCTCCTGCAGTTCTCATCCTGATACCTGAAAATGGTAGGAGCCTTCCCCAGGGCAGCAATCCTTTGCTGTGTTCTCAGTGCCCCACTCCCCAGGGCTGCAGCTCCTGGGGCACATTAGCCTGTGTGACCTCAGCTGGGTGCTAATATTGACTACTGAGGATGCAATATATCTGCCCAATATTCACTGTGTGCAATCAGGGTGCATTAATTCTTTATTTCATGAGAGCTGCCAGTGTTTGCTGACTTCCTCTTCTGAGGAGATGAGAGTGGAAGCACTGTGCCTCCTCACCAGAGCCAGTCTCTGACCATGGCTGCTGTTTGTTATTCACACACCAGAGACCACAACTAACCCTGGCTATTACATACATTATTCAAGGCAAGGAGACAGCAATTGCATTAAACAGAGCGTGATGAAACAGTTCAGCAAAGGGCAGCTTTCCTCAAATGCATCTTAAACGTCTTAGTGCACTGCTGGGACACCTAAAATGCTTCTGAATTTACCGTATGTATTTCTTTCTTACGGGAGACAGTGTTTTTCCTAGCAAGGCACACAGATTGAAAGCACTTAAGAGCAACAAAAGGAGGCCAGTTCACTTGATGACTGAATACAAGTTGCTCCTGTGAGAATCAGAAACAAAAAACCACTTTTGAAACGGAATTGCAGTCAGAGGCAAGGAAAGGGACATCAACCCTGTGTGCTACACTGGGCTGTCAGTTCAACTGCCTCCAGGACAGGGGGAGTAGCTCCTGGCTCATGCTTCTCATCAGCCCCATCTGGGGCCACCCCTGACCTTGCTGTGCAGGACATGGTACCAGCTCAGAGTATTGGGCTGCTCAGCTCCCTCCACCCTTGGCATCCCATTTCCCCAGCTGCCTTTCTGCACTGCTGGTGCTCCTTGCAGACAGATGGGGCTCGAGGTGATCTGACAGAGTAAGATTTCAAACCTTATTATGGTGTGCACTTGTTCTCAGTCAGGATTTATGTGCCCAGCATGCTCCCTGCTTGGCCTCTGCTTTCTTTGTAGCCATTAAAATTAAAGGACCTCTGAGGGTGACAGCAAAGAAGAGATCATTCAGCATTTAGGGCTATGGAAGAAAGCTGTGCCAGGACAGACACATATTCCCTCCAGGCCTGCAAGTTGTCTCTCTTCACCTTTGAGAGAGCCCAAGGAATGAAACGTGTCTGAGAGTGTGAAAACTTGCCCCAAACGCACATTTCAGGAGAAGCTGCTGGCCTGAGCCACTTCCCTAAGGTAAGCCCGAGGGTGAGGCTGCTGTGCAGAGGCTGCTTTGCCCCAGGAACCAGAGACCCAGTGCAGCACCCCCACATCTAGAGCTCCCCTGCCGTGTCCGTGGGGAGCAGGGCAGCGCTGCCGTGAGCGGTGAGGGCTGTGGGGCTGATGTCCCACGGGTGAGGGTGGCTGTGACAGGGTGAGCCTGTCGCAGGGTAAGCCTGTCACAACCACTCTGTGCCAGCTCTGCCTGCAAGGACACCGTGTTCCAAGACACCACCTCTGCTATTTCCTTCAATTGACCCCACGGCAATTTCCCAGCTGGAAGCAGCTCCCTCACGCAGTCCTGATAAAGTTATCACTGAGTTCAGGGCCATTAGCACCTGATTTTTTCCTTCTGAGATTTCACAGCTTTGTAGTTGATCAAATCTGAACAGGATGCATTTTGCAGAGATGCCCTCATTCCCCCATCGCCGGGAGCTGCCCCAGGGCCCTGCCCCAGGCTGCAGAGGGGCAGAGCACTTTGAGGGAACTGCATGGCACCGGAGGGCTTATGAGCTGGATGGAAAAAATGTTGAGCTGTGGGAAGCAATGATCTTTCAATAAGCATTGAAAAGTGTACAGTCAGACATTTAAGAGCAGCCCTGGCAGAAAAACAAAGAGAAACTCTGGGTGAGCTAATCCAAAAACAACAAAAGAAATTTTCCTTTGCCCCTCCTGGGTTTGAGCTCTGCCTTTCCATAACTTCAGCCTGGATTGCTGTCTCTCACACGCACCCATCTACTGCCCAAAAAAGGTCCAGAGAGGAAACCAGCTCTGCTGGGGGAACACTGATTTGCAGATTTTGCAAGAAAACAAGAGGAGAAAGAAGTGGGGAGGAAACATGAGATGGCACCCAGCAGGGTGGGTCAGCCCGTGAGGGCTGCCTGCACTGCTGGGGCTGCCTGCCTCCTGCTCTCCACCTTGAACACCTCTGGCAGTGAAGGGAAAAGGCTGTGCAGGGAATGGGGGAAGGAAAGGCATCTGGGGAACTGTTAGTCTAGCCTAGTTTAGTCAGTCAGTTGAGCTCAGTTTAGTAACCTGTAATCATAACACATCATGAACGACACAGGGCATCGCCCCATGAGCAGCTTGGCTTGTGCTCCCACCACAGACTGGACAGGGTTTGGTCTCCTAAATATATATATTTGGTAAGGAAGGAAAGCTCACCTTCTACTATCCTTTCAAAGAGGGCTGAAAATGAGGATCCTATTTGCTCTTGGGGTATGAAAGTTTTTCCAGAATAAGTCCCAGGAGGGCTATGATGACTCCATCCCTAAGCATGGCTCCACAACTGGACCCTGAGCCTGCATCCTTGGTCTGGGAGTTGCTGTCAAACGCTTCCTGTCACACCACGTGGGCATTTCCATGCAAACTCTGCCTGACTTGAAAAGTTCCTGCCTGCCTGGAGGTTATTCTTTGCAGCAGCACTGGGTGCTGCAGAGTGCTGGTTGTGAAAGGCAATGCCCCAGGGAGCATCCTTCCTCAGACAGCTGCTTTCTGCTCCGGGCTGCACACAACATCACCACAGCCACATACCAGGGAAAAACCTCAGGAGATGTCTGGAGATACCTGCATGGAAATGCCCTGTTCCCCCTGCATTTAGGTGCCTGAATGCAGCAGTCAGAGCTGCTTTTGGGCTCACAAAGTGACACACAGCTCATATAGTGACAGCATTCCCAGGGCTGTTCTGATTCCCTTCCATATATACCTGCATCCCTCTGCTCCCAATTTAGCAGGTCATCTACAGCCTGCTGCCTGGAGCAGGCAGGATATAGGAGCACAGTCTGACTCTCAGTTTATCCCTCATTTGTCCAACAGAGAACAAGAATTTTTAAAAAAAAATTTTTAGTTTCAAGAGCTATGAAAGAGACAAATTCCTTTGCCCTTCACAGCAGCAAGTGAGTGTGACTCATGGCTGGGGAGCTGTAGCCAGAGCAGAAGCTGTCCTTCAGGACAGCCAGCAGCACAGCTGAACTCCACAGCCAGGGCTGCATGGAGCTTCTTGGCTCAACAGCAAACCCATAACCAATGAATAATTTTTTCTGCATTAGTATATGATGGCTATTATAATATTTTCATTGTACATTTATCTCTTTTGCAGTCAGCAATGCTGACATATAAATGAAAACTTCTCTTCTGTTGGAGAAAGGATGATGGTATCCAGTGTCTCTGCACATTTATCTGTCCCTGCCCCTTCCCCAGCTTTTTCCATGGTCGTTATTTCTGTGAGTTATCTGCTTGTGCCATTTGTCAGCAGGAAAGGTCGCAGGGTTTCTCTGCTGGGTCGGACCATGTGTGGGCTCCTGCAAACCCCTTCCCTGGTGTCCTTGTGGCACATATCTCATGAAGTAGTACAAAAAGAGTCAGCAGACAACTCATAACACACTGGTCTCTTTTCATAAAAACTCAAGACGTATTTGAGAGGAAAAGATCCTCCTGTGAATGTCCTCCCTTCACAAAAACTGCTCCTTTGAATGACTTCCTGAAACATCCACGTGGCTCCAGGGAAAGTTCCATAATTCTGAATTAAAGACACTTTGCTCTGCAATCAAGACTTCAAACATTGTCATTTAGCAGCCTTCTGAAATAGAGTATTTCAGTGTCTTTTGCCCTTCTCACAATAGCAGTAATGTGAGGAAATCTCACCAGCACAGCTGCTCTAAATAGTGACGTGTATGAAATAAAACAGGCTTCTTGGGCCTGGTACATACATCCTGCTGCTCTAGATGATTTCTAAACACAGGACACAATGAGCATGGATTGACAGCTCATAAACTATTGAAAAGGGATGCTGGGCTATTTCTGTATCCTGGAAGTGTGCACTGTCTGAAGAAAATGAGAAGAAATAGACTTAACCCTGTGTTAATGCAAATGTACAAACAGCCCAAGCCTGGAAAGGCTCAGTGAATTCTTTAAGTGAGAGAAAAAGGAGACAATCTATGGCTCTGAATCTGGGGGAGGGTTCAGTCTCTGCTCTTTTTTCACCCTCCATGGACCCCCTTTCCTGTGCAGTGGCTGTAGATGGCTGCAGAGTCTGTAGAGCCAGACTGTGTGTGCTCCAGGCCCTGGACTTCTGTGTGCCCCATATGCATAACCCCTAGAAATTAGAACATTAAACCCAGGGGATCAGCCCTGAGCCATTTCTGACAGGAGTTAATAAATGGCACAAGATCTGCTAAGGGACAGAGGCTAACAGGCTCATTTGTCAGCCTGTCTGAAGCAGTTGTCTTCTTTTTCTTCGGGACATATTTCAGCATCTCAAATATTTTGCAAGCTGCTAGCCCAGGCAACAGCACTAAATTCTTGCAGACACCACTGTGGTGGCTTCACTCTGGGTCAAGAGGCCACATTATGCTGCAACACTGTAAACCTGGCACAGGGGCACACGCTGAAGGGTTTTGTCCACATAAGCAAGAGCAACATGAGATATTCACTGATCTACTGAAATCGACAGATCTGCTGATACATTGGACACTGTAGGTGGGAAATCAGCTATTTGACTTTAGAAAGATAGAATCCATCAAGAAATAGAAGAGACTGTGGAAGTCTCTGATAAGGAAGAAACCCTTGTTATAGTAGCAAAGTCCTGGTTAGAAGATCATCTGCATCCAGAGAATATTGGAACAGCATTTAATGATACTTCTCTATGTAGGGATTCAAAAAGACAGCACAGTGGAAAAATATGCATTTCCTTGAGATGTGCCAAGGAAACACTATTCATATTCCTGGAGTGACTGTGCCAAGCACGTGGTGTGGGTACCTGCCTCGGGCACAGAGAGTCTTGGCAAGCCAGGGCACCTTCGGTGATCAAATTGTCAGGAAGAGATTTCTCCATTCAGAGCAACAGTTCACTGACTTCTTTCAATGTTTTGCCTCTCACCAGAATATTCTTGGCAGCAAACTTGTTTGTTTGGATATTTGTATAAGGTGAATCATAACAAAGGAATCACAGACGCAGCTGAAACAGGCTGTTGCTCAGTCCTTGTTCTGCAGCTCATTTTTAAAGAATGTCACTGATTTACTGTGATTGACGTCCAAAATCCTACAGATGAATCAGGCCTTTCCTTCTCAGGTACATGAGTTTGATTTTTCTGGCTATGCTGAGTAATGGGGAAGCTATTATTTAAATGGAAACAGTAAGCACGAAGTAAAGAAAAGAAAGAAAAAGGGAGAGAGCCTCATGACTGCTGTGAGACCTTCATCATTGGCAGCACAAAAGTTGTGTGGCCTTTCTGCAGAGTATTAGGCCAAGCAGTGCTGCTGGACCTCCAGCTTTCTCTGTCGTGCTGTGGGAGACCTTTGCAGGGTTAGAGAGGAAAAGGCAGCACTCACCAGCTCTCACCCCCAGCCCAGGGTGGTCCCTGTTGTGCTGTAAGACTGATGCTGGCTGCTGCTGATGCTCTGAGTAGGCTCTGTGAAGGTTCTTGGTACTGTGGCCCACGTCCAAAGAACACAATAGCATCAGGTCACAATTCCCTTGAACATGGTATCTACACCTACTGTCTGGCAGCATCAGGACTGTGACACAGCAAAGAGCTCATCTGTTCTGGTGCCATGAAGGGTGATGCTCCCCTCTATTTCTAGTCCAAAACCCAACCTGCATTACCAGGAAGAGCCACCTTAAACAACACAGAGTGCACCCTTATTTAGCTGCAGATGCATATTGCTTGGGGATCAGATGCTTTGGTTACAAGAGAAGCCATGGTCATCACAGGGTGCCTTCTATAGAGTGAAGGAGGGACACGGCAGGAAAAGCTTCTCAGACTGCACTGGGGGGAGCTGGGTGGCCGTGCTTGGGTTGTGTCACAGGTTTGTGCAGGTGTTGGATGTTGAGGGCCAGCTGTCCAGCAGCAGTACGGGGGTGTGGGAGCTCCCCACTGCACGGGAGCTGGCCCATGGGTTGTGCTCCAGGATTGCTGTGTCAGACAGGGAGGAGAGACAGAGGGGACTTCTCCTCTCTGTCACCTCACTGCCCTGTGCAGGAGTTTGCCCTCCCATGGAATGGTGTTGTTGAAACTGAAGGATAACGGTTCAAGGAACTTCTGGCATTTAGCATATGGTAACTTAAAATCTTATCAGGATCAAAATGCTTCTGATACAAAAAGCCATTACAAAGTTGTTTTTAAGGTTTGACTTCCTTTGCCCTGCAGTGGATACAGTCCAAGGTAAAGTCCAAATTGAGAGTAGCTGAGGGACACATTTTTCCTAATGTTGACACTGCTTTTCTGACACATCTGAAGCTTTGCTGTGAGGGTAGATGCTATCTCTGAAAGCTGCCAGTGCAGGGTGGGACACCTTTCCTGCATGCTCCCCACCAGGCACCATGATCCTTAGGAGGAATGGCTATCAGGAGCGATGCCCCTGGGAAGGGAAAGAGAAAAAGCCTTTTTGTACTAGGATCTGCTGTGCTGGAGCCCTGTACACACTCGTGCTTGCCCTTCTCATCATACTCTATGTAATCAACTCATGAATCTAAAACTGCTCTCCAAAACTCTTAATAACCAAAGATCCCTCTTAATTCAGTTTGCTTCATGATTTAGTTGTTGAAAAAATTATATCTTTTTTTCAGAATAGGGGGCAAAGTACCATACAATGATTTTCAAGTGCTCCCAACAAGGGATCTGAAAAACATTTCTACAAAGTCTGCAGGCTGGGGGGTGTCCTGGCAGAAAGAAGGGAAGGAAAGGTGCCACATGTCACACCCTTTGTCCCTCACCACCGCCCTGGGGCTGAGCTGCCCCTCACTTTGCAAGTGCTAAAGGGCAGGTCCCACCTAAACGCTCTGAGGGAGATTAGGCCCCAGGTGTGTCTGGCGCCATTCTACCCTAAAAAAAACCAAAACCCCAGGCTCCCTTGCTTGGCACATCCTTGGCTTCTCCTGGTCCCAAGAGCCTCTGAGCTGCTGAGCCTATCTTGCTCCATGGCAAAGAGCCTCTGCCTTCTCATTGCTGCCTCCAGCCCTGGATAGTCCAAAAGCTAAGCCAGAGGGGTTTATTGGGTATGAGCCCTTGCCAGATGCAAAGGTTAATGAACTCTGGCACCCAGTGCTATTTGCAGGTGGGTGATTATATGTTCATAATAAATATGCCATTAGGTCAGGGCGGTCAGGAACTTGTTTCATTGTGTGCACACTTGGGCATAGGTACAGGATTGAGCTGTCTCCCTCCTCTTAAAATCTTTAATGATTTTTTTTTTCACCTGGATAGTCTCGGAGTTGCTGCCCATGGGTAGTTCTCGCATCTCCCTTCACAAAATGAGTGCACAAAGGCATTTGGGGAGAACAAAAAGTACTCAAGATTTTGACAACAACTACAACTGAAAAACATGTTTGATTCAACATCTTCTGGTTTTCCCTTTGTTTCACCTGAGGACCTCTGTAACTATTTGAATTTCCAATGAAAGATTTTAAAATGCATTTTTTCTATTACACGTAACCTTAAGTACGAGGGGAGTTAAATACAGAGTTAGGAAACACAGGAATGATCAGGTTGAACGAAATGCTTCTGATTGCTCAAGATTAAATATTTTTCTCCTTCCCGTCTTGCTAACCCAGACATGTTCTCTTTCTGGTTTGTTTTGACCTCTGAGCTGACAAATGCTCCCTCCTCTGTGCCTGCTCGAGGGTACAGTAGGTGCACCTTTAGTTAGATTCTTGTTTTTCCCCCGCGGCGTTCTCATTTGCCTTGAGCTCTTTGAATTACAAACCTTTATCTCTGTTTTCCAGCACATTTTCTCCCCTGCCAGCTGAGAAAAGGCATGCTCAGCACTGTGATGGTGGAGACAGCCATGCTGAGCCCTGTGGGCAAGCTGGGCTGTGGCAGAGCAGGCTGATGGAGCTGTGGAAACCCGTGGTCTCCCTGAATGCCAGCACTGAGGTTTTTTTTAGGAGAAAAGGAACACGCTTATACTTTCCCTTCATGGATTTTTTTCCTTGTAAAAGAGCCAATTTGACCTTAGCAGGTCTTCTTGGACCTTGGGCAGAGCCAAGGCCATGGACCTGCATTACCCTTTATACCTCTCTTGTAAGTAATTGCATGGCAGATGGGGTCACAGTCCTCCCTTATCATGAGTTTTACATCACCTACAAATCTGCTAGATCAGAGAACCTATTCTGTCAGCCTGACTTGGTGGACAGCAGAGGAAGAGACCCCATCCTCATCCTCCCACATGGAGGGTGAGCATGGGAGCAGCTCCAGCTCATCCCCAGCGAGTGGGAGGCTGCCTTGCTGCACCAGTGGTGCCTGGCTGCATGGGTGCCCCTTGCCATATTGCAGATCAACTCTCACTCCTGAAAGCATCCTCAGCTTGGAAAGACATCAGGATTCAGAGGATTTTGAGCTCAGCAAAGCATTTTGGAGATTAAGGTTCCTTGCTTTGTGGCTCACTTTCTGCCCTTTGATGGATTCCTGACACTGTTCACTCCAGGACAGGTGGTTATCACACACCTAAAGCCTCTCTGCAGATCATCAGGGACAGCCAAAAGCAGCAGCATAAAGATACAGGCCAGCAGACTGATGTGTGGAAGTTTCAACATCTACATTGGTGGCTCGTCTAATTCTTCCTCTCAGTCCCTCATCATGGAGTATTGCCATCCCTGATCCTCCTGCCATCCCTGATCCTCCTGCCAATGCCTCCTTAGGGTACACAAATGTCATGGAAGAGTCCTCATTGACAAAACCATAAACACGGGCAGTTTTACAGGACAGCTGGTGTATTACACATTCAGCAGATAATTGTGCTGCTAGGACAGAGATAGCACAGGCAATAAAAAGTAAACAGAGAGTGTTTGCTCAGCAGCTTGTGGACTAACAGCAGGCTGTGGAGGAAGCAGGGAGCAGCTCAGATCAACTACTTCATGGTCAAGGCCAAGAAGCCGTAAAGGAGATCCTGGGGAGGACCTGCTGACAGCTGGGTTGATCTGTGTTTGTGTCCTTTACAGACAACTGCAGCCTCTGGTCTCAACCATCTTGCTAAAACAGGCTATGGTCTGACCACGTGGGACTTCTCCCACTGCCTGTTTTCTTCCCACTGCGTGAGGAAAAGGGGAGAGAAGGCAAACAGTATTATGAACCGTCCCCAGCTGAATCATGATTTTCATACAGCAAGTGAGGAAGTACTACACTCTTGCATGAGTAAATTATACTTTCAATAATAAATGAAAAATCAGTTTTGCATACATGTGGGTGTGCAAGTGGGCTGAGAGGAGCAGCACCCCATGCAACAGGTGATTCTGTAAGCCAGCCTGGCTGGCCACACCACAGGCAGCTGCCTGTACCCAGGGTCAGCCCACCCAGCTGCTGTCCCAACAGTTGTGTCATCCTAATCCCCTACCACGTGTCAGCATTCCCTTGGCATGCCCAGAACTGCCAGCCATGGCTGCAGCTCCACTTGGTCAGAGCAGCTGGGGAAGGCTGGCCCCCAAGAAGTCTTTATTTTCATGGTGATAAAGATCAAAGTTTTTCTCTGCAGGGTTTCACAGCAGTTCCCACTGTGGAGGAGGGAAACTCAGTGATCTATCCTGGGCTGGGGGCAGTGGCCACACCGACAAAGCAGAGCTGCAGGTGATGCCAAGGGCAAATCTCAAAGGGCAATTTGGGACAGAGGTGCTGTCAGCCCCTGGCAAATCCATGGCCAGAAGGAAAATCTGTCATTAAAGGCCACGCAGATCACAGCATATGTGTCACCCAGGGGCTTGTCTGCAGAAAACATGGATTTTTGTTGCCATGACCCTTCACAGCCCATCACCCTCCTGTGCCCCTTGGTGTAACACCACTGCCTCCATAATCACAGTTCTGAGAACCCTCAGTGTGGATCAGCACCCACTCTGCTAGATGGCACAAGGCCAGGGGACATGATCATCATTATCCCAAATTATCTAAATACTCTGAATAAAGAGTGAAAGGTGGCAGGCAGACACACAGTAGTGGATTTAAGGAGGTGGCACTGTTCAAGAAGAGCTCAAATTTTTAAAAATGATGCAAAATATTGCAAGTCTTAACAAAAAATATTGGGCTGTGCCAAGAAGGATATCCAACCCAGAAGCTGTAAGGACTAAGACCTGGGTGGCTTTAGCTAGGGTGGGACTTGATAAGGGAAGAATTAATAATTCTGTTTTGCTCACTTGGAGATTACTATTATGATGAGGAGAAGATGCCACAGTCTCAAGCTGACATTTAAACCTGAGGAACTGTGAATGCACCAGAAAGCTGCATGGATGTGGAAAAACCTTCCTCCCAGCTGGGGATGTAAAACCATTACAGGCTTGTTTGAACTCCAGGGCAAAGGTTTTATTTAGTGTGTGCTACACAGCACATCTTTCAGCTCCCAGGTCAGTGAGGCTGGTCCCCAGTGGGGAAGTTAAATTCTTTTTCCCAGTTGATGGATGGCAAAATCACAGTTTGGTTGGCAAAACAAAACAGGAGAAGGATAAGTTGTAGCTGGAGTGAAAGTAAATAACTCATTTTGCATCAACTTGAAGGTTTCAAACACCTGCAGCCTCCTTTAAGTATTTAATCTCACATTCAAAAAGAAGTGATGGTGCTTTGAAATATTGCACCACTTGAATCTGTGGTTATAATTTGTATTCCCCAGGATTTGGGGTGATTTGCTGAGTTTGACCTGACTCCACACTTCGTGTCATTCACCTGGAGCAGCCTCTTCCTGAAGGACTGACCCCATGGAAGGGACCCACGATGGAGCAGTTTTTGATGAGCTGCAGTCCATCAGGACCTCTCATAATGTGTGATTTCCACCTCTTTGTAAACAAATCTTTCAAGATAATCCTTAAGTAGTTGCATTAATACAGGAATTAAATCCAGAGGGAACACACATCTTTACAATCACTTGTTAACAAGGTCGGGTTTTTCAAGCTGCCTTTGTGGCTAGCTGGCCTGACAAAACCATCAGACAGTATTGATGTCATCAGCACAGTATTGATGTCAAAAATGGTGTGTTTCAAAAGATAAAACAAATATGAGCCACTTAGCAGCTACGTGACAGAGAAAGCTGCCTCAGATTTTCTTCCAGTACCAATTTGATGGACCATAAGCATATAATGGTTGGAAAAAACTTTTTTCACAGATCAGGAGGGGATATTTAGTGGCTGAAAAATGTTTTTGTGTGTTAATGCCTTTGGCAGTGCTTCATTCTCAAATTTCTTATGAGATGCATGTGTGAACACAAAAACTAAGTCAATTGTAAAAGTACTTGGGATAAAATAAAAACTAAAGCCAAATGTTGCTTGCCCTACTTCTAGGAGAAAGCTTTTTATTCATAGCTGTCACAGCAGTTGATGTTGGTCTGGATGGAACATCAAAAATATAAAAAGTGAGGACAGACAATGCTAAAACAACAACAAAAAGCAGGAAGAAATCAAAACTCTTCCCACTGCCAAGCCAAAAATGAGATGAGATCTCTGTGGGACAGATACATGTTACTTTGTCCATCAGAAGAGTGCCCTGCTGTCTCTGGGCACTCGGTGCTGGCAGCCCTTAACCCTGGTTTGTCTCCATGTGGAGCACAGGAGGTGCTGAGGTTGGAGCTGGGCTGCACATGGCCACCTCTCCTGCAAGTGTGGCCCTTGGAGAAGTCTTGGACCACATAGCCCTTGTCAAAAAGCTGCATTTCTAAAGAAATAGAGCTTTGGGCTCTTCTGCTGGAGTGGCTGCTGAGGCAGAGACCCGAAAGTGGTCCCCTTAAACACTGAGGTGATAAAATGCTTGGGGCAGAGGGTTTGGGGAATATCCTTGGCTTGGTGTGGCTGAGAGCAGGGGCACAGTGCCCTTCTAAGAACCAGTCTGTCCTTTCTCTACAGGTCAGCAAGGCCAGGGCCTGGTCATTTCAGGTATCCTCCACACACAGGAGTCGAGGGTCTCACTGCTCTCATCTGCCACTCTTAAAAATAATGTCAGTACCTGCTGCAGAAGCAGGAGGAGATGGAATGCCCTTGCTTGAGGACAACACAGCCTGTTTTCTAATTCTGCCTGTGCCCAGCCCACTAGAGAGCCTTTTTTTCCCCACAAGAGTATTATTTTCTTCTGTTTTTAAGCCATGTCGCAGCTCTGAATTCCCTTTGATCCAGCACACCCCTATCAGCGCTAACAAAGGGAGCAAGAGGGGCTCCTGGGAGGAATTCCTGTCTGCAGCTGATGCTGAGATAGTCTTTTTATAAGCTGTTTACTGTCCTTTTCCAGTAAATTACTTTTTTTTATAGAGCACATTGGTCAAAATCTGCGGACTGTTGTTGGGCTGGAATGTGAAATGCCAGGACAGTGTCCAGTTAAAAGTCCTGTGATGAAAATGATGTGAATGCAGAAGATGAAGTTTGTGCTCATCCATCCCATTTGGCACAAATGTCCTTCAATGCTGTTAAAGCAAATATCCTTGCAAAACATATTTTGTTATGACTTCAGAAAAAATTATGTCCAAGTGAATTTTTAACTTTATGCATCTTCTTCATTGCTGATCCCTCTCACCTCAGCCAGGATGAGGTACAATGCTGCTCTGGCCAAAGAGGATTTTTTGGGACAAAGAAGGTTTCTGCTCCTTTTACAAAGAAGCTCCTTTTACAGACTGTCCCAAGGCTGCACACTCCTCAGAGGGGCTGAAGCACTCCCTGCAGGACTGGGCTTGCTTTCAGAGGTGGGGACTGCTTTTGGAACAAGGTTTTATGTTTTCTGCAGTTGTTGTCATCACAGTAGAGCTGTTGGTTTGTCCTCATCTCCTCCTGCCTAGGAGACATTAAACACTAGCTACAGACTACTGGCTGAAGTGGAGGCATATGGAAAAGGCTTTCTGCACTACTGGAAATAAATGTGGTAATGATTCCAGAATGCAGAGCAGAGGGAAATTGAGCTGGGCTCTTGACACATGAAGGCCAATCATTTTACAACATGGAATTGCATTTTCTTGTTCTCTTTGAATAAAATACTCCTTGTTTTCAAAAGGAAGCTTGCAGGAGTTTTGATGCTGGTTAGTCATCAAAGGTGGGTATTTAGTGGGTTACCAGTACACAGCCCAATGCAAATGATTTCAGCAGCAGACAGTCACAGACTGCAGTGACCCAGCTATCTAATAACCTTGCCTAGAGTCAGGCACCAAGAGAAAAATTAATTTTAACATGTCTAGATCAGCAAAAACTAGAACAGCAAGAGCTAAGCACAGGGAGTACAGTGGTGGGGTCAGGAAGGCAAAAGCATTGCTGCCAGCTGGATGTAACACTCCACACATTGCCTGGAGGACTGATCCATGCTCCTGTGCCAGGGGGATGGAGCTGAGCACCACTTATGGGGCTGGAAATGAGGTTAACTCCACTGTACACCCAGCCTGCAGCTGCTCCATGCACTGTGGCTGCACCCTCTCTGCTGCTTGGGATCCTGCACAGATGGATGGGAAAGGAAAGAAATCCCAGTGTCTCCAGCACTACAATTTGTTTTTCTGCAACAAACAGGAGTGGCAATAGCAAGAGATAAGGCTGGAAGTGCCTTGGAGAGGGTAACTAGCCATATCCTACAGCAGTAGACATGAACCTGACCCACCCTATGCTGATTTTTGTTTGCCCTGTCTCTGCAATTCCTTATGTTCTTCTTTTCTACACAAGGAGTTCCTTTGCTTTCTGCCCCATCCCACATACAATTACCACAAAAGTCACATTACTTTCTGGCAGTTCTCTCTTTCCTGCTGTGTCTTTGGCAATAAAGTTTAGGGAATGCAAAGCACAGATATATAAATGTGGCCTAATGCACCAGCACCAATCCATGCACCCACATATCCTGAGGAGGCTGCTACCCACCAGAGCCTTCTGGTTTTGATCAGCAGGATCAGCCCTGCCCCAGCAGCACTCAGCTACCTGGAGATGCAACTCAAGGCAAAGCAGCTTCCTTGGATCTGCTCAGATCAGGGCACCTGGCCTGATCTCTGCTCTGCAGAGCACAGGAGAAGTAAACAAAGCCTTGCAGTTGCTGGATCTGTTAAAGAAGCTGCTCCACTGAGTTTGTCCCAGTCACTGCATTGGGTTTCATGTGTCCTGGGCCCAAGTGGAGCTACATGGGGTGTTTGGTTTGGCAGGTGTGGTGCAGCCTGGCCTCAGAGCTGGGAACAGCCACAGGCTGGGCTGTGAGACTGCAAAGGAACTTCTGTGCTAGGCAGGGAGAGAGGGAGCGAGTGTCACAGCCACACCTCCACACAGGGTCCTGCTCCTGTCACACAGGGCACAGCTCCTGCACAAACACACACACGGCTGCAGAGAGAGCACTGCTTTTAAGGAAAACTTTATTTTTTCCCTGGGTAAATATCCTTATCCAAAATCAGCATAAGAGAATTCTGTGAGTCTTATCTTGTTCTGCAATTTTCCTGCCTTACACAGTCACTAATAGTTCCCTATTTATTAGCACTGGCACACATCCACACCATCTCCCAGGCCCTGGGCTTGCAGGAATGTAGACAGCCCTGTCTCACTTCCACTCACCATAGATTTTGGAAGCTGTGGGATAACTGAGTTTTGTAGGAGCTGAAGGAACTTAGTGCTAGCATGAGTAAAAGGAAGAGGAGGCAAAAGTTAGAGCAGCAAAACAGTAAGAAAAATCAAGGAGAAAGTCCAGAGAAAATGAGAACAAAATATTCACAGATATGTTACAGACTAGAAGGACTAAAAAGCCCAAATTAGTTAGAATCACAGAATAATTTAGGTTGTGAAAGACTTTTAAGATCATCAGCATTAACCCAGAATTGCCTGCACAAGCGGCTGTTGTGCTTCTTGCCTCCAGTCTTGCCCCAATGCAAAACCAACTGCACGGAGTATTGACCCCCAGTACTGGCCTATCTTGCCCAACCACCAGGCTTTTCTCCCTTCAAGCCCCTCCTAAAAACTTCATTCCAGGATAAAGTTGTCCAGCTCTGAGCACATTTCCAGGATTTAATAATAAGAAGCTGCATGCAGAACATCAGGCCCTGGTAATAACCAGGTTACTGTCACCCGAGATAAAAAATGACCAGCTGTCAGCTACATGGCAGAGACTGTATTTTCCACAGTTTGCAGCTAACTCTGCTTGGTTCTTCTGCCCTAAGCTACCTGCATCTGACCTTATGCATCTCATGTTCTCTGGAAACATGATTTTCTTTGTAAGCAGTTTCTTGTACCTTAGCTACAAGAAAGGAAACGTGGATTCTGTAACTCCTCAGGATCTGATCTTGATGGGTTGATAAATCAAGTAAAGAGAAGAGACAAAACCACTTTTTCATTGTCATGCTTTTTTTGGTTTTTGGTCCACAATGGTGAAGGAGGGGCGTTCACCCTGTTGATATGAACTGCAAATAAAATCTTAAGTCACACATTCTCCCATGTACTTCGAAGGTCAGTGAGTCCTCTATAAGCTCAGCCCATAAAAAATTGTAATTGAGGGCTGTACAAAGGCATCACATGTGTAACTGGCTTGCCACTGATGAGTTGGAACTGAAGAGCTCTTGTAATGCTTCATGGGCAATCCCTGAAAAAATCTCCTTGACAAGAAAGAATACAGTTTTAAACAAATAAAACATGCACTGCAGGATAGAGACAACTTGAGACTCTGGAAAGCTCCTTTGCCAAAGCAAGAGTAGATTAAATACAAGGCACTGGTGGTTTCACAGCACAGTGTAGAATCCATGAGGTGATATATTATCTGGCAGCCAGGACAGAGAGAGGGAAGGCAGCCTGCCCACAGCTTGGCAGGCTGTTAACTTTGGTGAGAAATCTGCACTCATGTGAGGAGTCTCAGAGAATTCTGCAGGTTTTGAATATGGGTTCTCTATGCTGGACAAACTTAATGGATAAACTTACTGATACTAATCTCACAAAAGTTGTTTTTAAGTAAAGAGGTGCCCAGAATTATTTGAGTAAATGTTTCTAGTGGGAGGTTATTAAATTTTCTGTAGTTCAAAATATTGTGCAAATTCCCATCTTCTTTCTTGCAATGGAAAAAAATAGTTCCAGATTATTAATCTGTTCACAGTACCACTCAGTCATTCTCTTTGCTTGATGACAAGTGTTTTTGACATTAATATCCTAGTTCTTATATTCTGTTAATGTTGTGGGTAAGTATTTGTAGAAAACAAAACAAAAGTCTAGTTGAGAACAGATGCCCTAATTCTAATGGAAGAATTTCACACCAACTCCTCAAAGGCCTCTTCTGAGCCCACATGAACTCCTACAATGTGTTTTGCAGTTTCTCTCTCTCCCTGGCATACTGTGCATCACAGACACAAGTTTTTAGTTGCCCTGCCAGGCTTCCTTTCCTCCTTCCTGATTGCCACCACCCCTCCCTTACAGTCTGTGATGATCTTTATCTTAGGACAGCTATCTTAGCCATGGGATATCAGCATTGTTCAATAACCCAGCCAAGAGAACGAATTAACTTTTATACAATGGAAAAGCAGTACAGGGGAAGCATTGCTAAGCTGCCAGATAAGAAGCTTACATTTCAACAGAGATAGTAAAAATTCATTTCAGTTCTCTAGGCACAGAGTCACACTAACATTAACCTGGCAGTGGCAAAGTCTCTTAAGGGCCCATCCAGCTTCCACTGGAATCAGTAACAAAGTCATAGTGGACACAGGGCTAACCCTCCATCTGCCTGCTGATTGTTGTGGCAATAAATTGTATTTATAAAAATCTATATCCTTACAAATTAAAAAAATCCAGCAGGCATTCTCCTTTCATTGTGGCTCTGTAGCCAAGGCATTTTCTAACACCTGTTAAATTCACTGTACTCTGCTGAAAAAGAGAATTAATGAAGCACTGTTTAAATAAGTCTTCAAAAAGTATGGCCTATTTTCTTCCTCCTAAGTTCCTATGTGCTAGTAGTTGGTGAAGTCAGAATCCTCTGTCTGCATATTTTCTACAAGAATATTTCACTATAACTTCATTTAAAAGTCATACTAAATAACACTAGTCCTGTTGTAAGTCAGGTTGGAAATACCTGTCTCCTAAGTCCTCTGTTCTCATGGCACTGTGTGGAAAGTCCCTCTGTGCAAACAGTGCTCTTTGTCATTTTCTCAACTTTAAATTTTTATTCTAAATTTCTAAATTTTAAATTAAAAAAAAAAAAATTAAAGCTCTTTTTCAAAGGGTTTTAAAAATGCCCCAAATACAATTTCAGGAATTGGCCAACACCAATATTCCAGATCCACCCTGTGCTTCAGTCTCTGTTTAAAATCTCCATGGGATATTTCTTAAGGGGACCGGTTTTCCCCTGTGACCTTTGGCAAAATTTCAGCTCTCACCAGTTACATCACCTGTGGATGCAGTGAAATAACAATCCAACTGCCTGCTGTCAGGTGATCTTGAAAAAGTCTGTCCACTCTTTCACAAAGCCCTGAGAAAGGGAAACCAATATCTGTGTTAGAGTGTTTTTAACCATAAATAATCACCCAAGAATGTGTGCTTTTGCAAACAAGGTGTTCACTAGTTATGTGTAAATGAAACTCCACATTTTGACATCTTACTCAGAATGTGGTAATTACATTGAGTACATAATAAAAATATTAAACTAAGCTTGATGACTATATCAGGGTACTAAGCAGTGGTAGCTGAGTGAATGGATGTCTCTACTACCGCTCAACTTTCTTTGTGCAAGAAGACATGGGGAAATCCTAATAAAGAGGCAACTGGTAAATGTTCAATATGTTTAATACTTTACTCCCTCATTTAGAGAACAAAGAGTTGCCTGTTTCACACTACTGGTTTGGACAAAAGCAGGGCATGGAAATGTGTAATCTGCATTTTCTGAATAGTCAAGATTCACAAAGATGATTTCATGTCTCCCGTTGTTTTATGTTGGCATGCTAGCAGAAGGGGACAAGAAGAAAAGCAGTGTATAATTTTTTTGCTAAAATCCAGAATCAGAATCAGAAATATTCCCAGCTTTGTTGTGTTTGCAATGCACTGTGAAGCACTGGTCTAATCTAAACACAGGACTACCACCACAGAGCGTAAAATTGAACTAATCTTTTAAATCAGTCTAAAATTACCACTCCTATCTCCAACACCCAGCCTAACAAACTGATGAATATGTAAGAGTTTCTGATATCCAATGAGAAATCCGACTGTATAAAAAGAATAAAAGAATGATGGGAAGAGAGTCTGATTTTTCTCAGGAAGCTGCTCCTGCTAATGTGATGAGGAAACTCCCACTGTGAGCCATGTCGCTTCCATCAAGTGGGACAACTTTATGAGACCGTGTCATTTTGTAGCTTTGGAAAAAACACTGCAAAATGAATTTTCCTGGCAGTTTTGACAACAAAATGTGTTTTGCCTTATGTTATAATGATCAGACTGACAGCCTTTCTGTAAATAATTCATATAAAAATTCATAACATAGGACTATGCAATTCAGATCCAGAAATGTGCACCTGTAGCATTGCCAAGACAGAGAACTAAGTACTCATTGCAATCAATTTCACTGGGTAGTTCTAGTTAAATATGTCCTACATTTATTTAAGTTTGAAATAGAAGAGAAAGAATGATCTAATGCTGGTGTGTGCCTTATCTATTAATAGTCTGTTAGGTAACTGTCACCTTTTGGCAAGCTTAATTTTTCTGACATTGGTGGAAATAGTTAAACAGCAAATATGAGATGTGCTTTTACATTATATAAGAGCTAGCACCTTCCATTAGTGCTCCTGGTTGTTATATGAATTTATTACTTTGTGCTGTTCTCACGTCCAGGCATGGGAATGTCTCATCTTTCTGGCCTGGAAAGGGTTTTTTGTGCCTGAATGCGTATTTGCTTTTCTCCTAAAACCAGAAGTAGACATTAATACCTGAACCCATGTTTTCTCCTGGTCGTGGTGGATGTGCCAGTGTCGGCCAAGAGTGTGAAGTTTCCCGTTTGGGAAAACAACTTCCCCTTTTTCTGCCCAGGTCTGAAGTGCAGGTCTGGCCCCATCTCCTTCTCCCTGTTCACCTCCTTCTTCCCACAGCAGGTTTTTGCTTTCTCTTTCTCTGTTCAAGGCCTATTTGGATTAACTTCTGCTCTCCACCACTTTTACGCAAAAGCGTCCCCAAGGCCCTTGATTTCCTGAACCCTTCTAGCAATTTTCGGTGTGAATATCTGTGTAGCAAATGTAGAAATTGGGACAGTTATGAGGTCACCTATCCCAAATTGGACAGCTGGAAGCTGGAAAGAAAAGCTGGGGAAAGGCCATGGCAACGCTCTCTGTCCAGGAGCACAGAATAACCGGGTGCAAGGGACAGGCACCTGCACTCCACTCAGCCCTGAGCCTGCCCCTGGCTCTGCTCTGTGGGAAGCTCCTTGCCCCTTGTGCCCGCCAGCATCAGCCTGCCCTGGACATCCTCAGCATCGGCCCGCAGGGTTGTTCCTGGGGGGACAAGGAGGATTTGCAAGAGAAGCCCAGAGCTCCTCTGTCTGCGTGGCAGGGCTGAGGCAGCCGGGGCTGCCTGTGCATGGGAGACAGGACACAGTCTTGCGGGGGAGGAGGCGCAGCACAGAAGGAGGGGATGCCTGTAGAGAAGAAAGGACGCCTGCTTGGAGGAGAGTTGCACACAGGAGAAGAATGAGGGGTGCTTGCCGGGCGGGAGCGAGGCGTGCGCGGGATTGGGGATACACGCAGGGCACGAGGATGGATGCATGCAAGAGGGATAAAGGCAGGGAACGTCGGGGTGATCCACGGCAGAGCTGCCCGACGGCGGCAGGGACGAGGACGGGGCGTGCCCCGGCTGGAGCCTCAGCTCTGCCCTGCCCTGAATGACTCCGCGGCCGGCCACTCGCAGCGCGGGGCACCGTGATGTGCGGGAGAGCTGCCCAATGGGGCCGGGGCGGCGGGGCCGGGGCGCGCCGAGCGCGGGCAGCNCGCCGCTCCCCGCGGCGATGAAAAGGCACTTGTCTGATTCATCCCCCTGCAAAACTTCACCCCCGGGCTGAGCCGGGGCGGGCCCGGCGCAGGGGATGCGCTGCCCGCGGGCGCTGCCGGGGCTCGGCTCCGCCGGGATGGAGCCCCGGCTGCGGCAGGCTCGGGGCTTTGTGCGAGTTGGTGGAAGCAGAACCCCGCCGAGGGGCGGGGAGGTGCCGCTTCCCGCTGTGGGTTCCCGCAGAGCGGCACTGAAAAGGGGTTCGGTTTGTATTTCGCTTTTATCTTTTGTGCGGGGTAGTATTCCCAAAGTAGAGAGTGAGGAAATGGGAACGACTTCTCATCTAATTGAAGTGGGGTGAAGTAAAGTGAAGTCGTGGGACAGCTGTGTGGGTTTATTTTTATACATCTCTAATTTGGACTGGGAGAGGAAGTGTCACCCTACTCATCCTAACAATGGCTTCTTGTTGGGAGCCTGGGAAGGGAAAGAGAAGAGCAGGGAATTTTTCAGGACTTAAAGCTTCAAACTTTCCTTTGCTGGGGCACCCTGATGCTGTCTGGAAATATTGTAATGGACAACATCAAGTCCCAGTGCTCACAGAGGTAACAGCTCTGCAGGCATGACTGTGCTCCAGTTGTAAGTTTTTCTGAGTAGAAACAGTGGTGAAACATGTGCTTGGGAACCGATCTCCACTTAATGCTTCCTTGGGACAGGCTGCATGTGCCTGCTCTGTAAGAGCATCCGAACCTTCAAGCAGGGCATCACTTGGACTCACTGATTTCATAGGAGAGTTGATGGTATAGATCTGAGCAAATGCCATTGAATCAGCCTTTGAGGTTGTTATTGCTGTTACACAATTCCAGTGGAATGTGAGAGCTGGGCTTCCTGTTTTTGGTCAATCTGTTAGAAGCTACTATAAAAGATAATAGATATCTCAAGTAAATTGCTTTTGCATGACAGCTTGGAGCCATTGTTCAGCCAGTAGCACTTGTGACTTCTCCCGTGAGCCTGGTAACCTGAGAAGCAAAACTTAATGCTGGGAGACTTGGTCAGAGTAACTTTAAAGACAACAGCTGGAACCTGGATATAAAGAGGGAATAGTTACCGAGATCAGCATGTGCTAGTGCTGTGCATAATGATGTATAGAAATTCAATCTGTTTTGAAAAGAAATCTTGTGCAAAGAGGAGCTGCTGGTAGTTTGTGAGTGGAGAGCAGTGATTCAGGGGGATTAGTGGACACAAGGCAGGTCCCCTGGGTGCAATATTGTGCAGCTGATTCTGCCCTGGGGGTGTTTGGTGGCCTTATGTGGAGTGTGTGCACACACAGAGACTTAAAATTCCAGATCTGTTTGTTTGCATCTAAATAACTCTTAAAAAAAGAAACTAATAAAATAATTTGTTAAATGAAACCTTTTCCAAATGCTGTTGTTATCATAGCCTGTTAATCTTGCCAACGGTTTAACAATTTGAGGATGTTGCTTGGTTGTAACCAAGCTCCTTTGAAGGAATTTTTTGCTTGTGAAAGATGAATTACTCATTCTTTGTCTGAGCTAAGAGATTATAATGTGATTATTAAACTCAGTTATTCAGTGCTAGATACAAAGAATTGTGTTTAATCAGGGTCTTTGTTCTCTTATCAAAGTTAATCTGATGAAGTTTCCCCTCCTGTAAAATACGCAAACATCTTCCTAGATTAAGAATGCCCCAAACTCCAGAAACCTATTTACCAGTTTTGGCTAGATGAGCTTTACAGTGGAGGGGCTCTGGGGACTGATGCCTTCATTAGGTGTTTGATAAATGCAGAGGAAGCCCTTCCCCTGGGGCTCCCTTACTGACTCCTCTGCTCCGGGTTTCAATTGTTGTGAGATTAAGGTGGTGAGTGAAGGAATTGCAGTCTTGTTAAATGAGTTTGTGCTGAATCCACTCATGCGGGATCTTCTAGTAACTCTTTCCTGTGTTTACTTGGCTTTCTAGTGCAGTTCTCCAATGGCTTTGGAGAATCAGAAATACAACATCTTTGATTTTAGGGGAGCGAAGGAGAGCGCTGCTCAGTGATTGACTGGAAGGGATGCTAGTTAATTCAGGAGCTGTGCTAAGTGATCTGTGTGCCTTGTAAACCACTTTATCTGCACTTTTTTTGTGGTAAAACTGCAAGTGCTCCACTTGGAGCTTCAGTATGGGACTTGCATTTTTGACAACGTATAACATAGTGCATTGGGAGAAGATAAATACTTTTCTTTTACATGATTGGCAGTGGGTTTAGGGAGGGTGTGCCCATCATAGATACTGTAATGTGCTTCCTTATCTAAGTAGATGATGTGATCAGTAACTCACCAACACCTGAGGTTGTCTTGGTGGTGATATTTTAAGTAGTGCTAATTTATTTGGTGACGGGTCCCAACACACAGATAATGTTCTTGGTAATCTTATTTTACACAGCATTAAATAAGAGGTGGTGAAACACAAAGGGACTGTGTGTTCAGCAGAGCCAAAGACCAAGTAAGTAAGTTCTGCTTTATATCAGTACGAGGTATTTCTTGTTTGTGGTTGGGGTTTGTTTGTTTTTTTAAGTTACAATGTTTTGCATCTCTTTGCTTCATCAGACTGAGAGACGTGGATTGGAATTCTCTGAGGACATTTGTCCCTTTTTTAGACACAGGCCTGTTAGCTTGATTTTCTTGCATGTGAATTGCCTGTGGCAGAGGAGGTGATGGGAAAGCAGCATCAAGCCTGCTTGTATTATTCCAGCACAGGTTTTGTACAGATCCATCAGCTCCCTGCAAAGCACAGTCCTGGCTCTCCTAATGGTGTTCACAAGGGCAGCTCTTGACCTGCCACGCTGGGAGGCAGTTTAACCCTGTGCAGGGATGTGGTGGTGCTTCTGATCACAGAGAGAGTGGGAAAGGAAGGAGGGAGATGCCAGCTGCTACAGTGTTGCTGTGCAGTTTGCAGAAGGTTGGACAGGTGAAATTTATGCCACTGCTACTTGGTTTTTGTCTGGGTACCGCCAAGTAGCACTAAGCAGCAAAAGAAACATGGTTTAAGTTGATGTTTGGTTCAGCTTTCAATATTGCTCTGCCTCTGCCTATATTAGAGCAGTAGTTCAGCATAAAAAAAGCAGATTTTCATCTCTCCAGGCCAGCTGTTCAAACATGTGACTGACAAGCTATCAACCTGCCTGGTGCAATAACAGATATTAATTTTTAACTTTTAACTATTAATTTTTTTCTTTTAGGTTTCTTGTCAAAGTGGGAATAGCCACAACATTTTATGTTAATATTTATCAACCAACTACTGGTCTTTGCATGCTCAGCACTTTTTGTACTAAATACTGCTGTGCATTTAGTGGTCTGTGTATCTTTTTGGACATTGAGCTCGTGTAGTAATTACAGTTGCTAATTATATCAAAAAAGCCAAACATGAATCCAGAAACCCCTACCAGCAGATGTGTGAAAGGTGGATATTGAATTTTAAAAGTTTACCAAATAGCCTTAGTGCATACGCAAAGCAAAACATTCCTGAATGTCTTTTTTTTTTCAAGCATGTTGCAAAACTGAGACCAGCTCTTGTAATGAGGGTGATGCAAGGTTGAATTAAACCTTGAATTAATATGTTGGGTTACTGTAACAAATGTCACAACATCACCTATCCCTGGCCCCCAGCCCCCTTGATAGGCATCTGTTGACATCTTTGCACACGCATTCCTGTTGGCACTTTGGGAATTGGATTATTGCCCAAGCAGCAGTGGTTGTGTTTGTGGTGGGTAATGTCTTGGCAGAGCTCTGCCCGCAGCACTGCTGGCAGGGGAGGGCATGAAAGGACTGTTTACCCTGTGACCATCCCAGACAGTTGCTCAGACTCTTGTGCAGAATCAGCTGCCCCTGCTTGCACCATTTGCACTCTTTTCTAACCCAGAGGTACCTGCTGCTCTTGCTGCTGGTGGGTGAATACGTGGGAAGTGTGAAAGCTCAAGGCAGTTGTGTGATGGTCCAACATCTGGGCCCTGAGTGCTGTGGCTGGGAGAAATGATGCTCAGGGGGCATCCTGGAGGTTCCCTGAGCAGCAGCAGCTCAGCTGACAGTGACTGGGCTGCTGTAATCACTTTCAGCTGTGTGACTGCTGGTCAGGAATGAACTACTGTTGTGTCCCCTGCCCTGTACACAGGGGTTTGGGTGTGCATGTGGGGGTGCTGTCTCTCTTGGGTTTATTGAATTAAAAATAGGTATCTCCAGTGTGCAGGGAGTAAGTATGAGGTGGGTGGTGTTTAGCCACGGCAGCATTAGTTCAGCTTCAGTCTTAGCAGCTGCCTACTTTGGGCTCCTCAATGCTGAAATTGTAGGTGATGGGTCAAGCCTGTCCTGTCCTTGCTGGTGTTTCCTGCCTTGGATATCCTTCCTGCTTCTATGTCAAGTTTCTCTGAAGGGGAGACTTGAATAGCACCTTTCCATGTGTTGTGACATCCACTTGGAGCACTGCAGAATGCTCTGTGAAAACTCTTATGATTTGTGCAAATACTTCCCAAGCAAAGGGCGGAAGGTGTAGATTTCCTCTGCTTTACCTGGGTGGCATTGCCACGCTGTGCCATCAGCATGGGGACAGGGGATCCTGGCTGTCAGAAATCCTCCTTCCTCATCTCACTGTGCTGCAGCCCCAGTCCAGCCCATCTCCACTGGCAAATGGCACTGGCGCCCCTGGGGTGGGTGTGCTGTGACACTGGGGACATGCTGCCTAGGGAGGGTGATGGAGGCCCACTCTTTTAACTGTTGATTGAAGAGATGATTTGCGTATAGCCAAAAGATGGGAGTTGTGTGTTTGTGGCTGCAGAGCCCAGTCAGGGCAGCAGGCACTGTGTTTGGGATTTCAGGTGTTTGGTGTGTTCCTGTGACATCTTGCTGGTCATGTAAGGAACAACCTGTACCAGCTAAACAAGAAAACATGGTTAATTGATGGAGCTGAAGACAGAAGTCCCCACCTAATAGGCCTGGAGAGTGGGGTGGAGGAGAAGACATGCATATCTGTGCTCTGCTAGCGCCACACTGTTTGATTTGGAGGTGATAGAGCTTTTCCTTGAGGTGGGCACATCTGACATCAGTGCTGACCACAACTGACATCAGTGCTGACCAGCAGCTGCCCTGTCATCAGGACTCTTAGCTTGGCTGCTCTGCCTTCTCCCAGCAGTGCTGTTCCCATCAGGGGTGTGGACTTCCTTGGGCAGGGTGCTGAGGCGTGTTGGCCAGCCAGTCCACTCAGTTACTGTGGCATCCACTGCTCTCCTGGGAATCTAAAATCTGTTGGCTTTTTATGGTAATAGATTAAAAATGCCAAGGATGATAAGCAAGTCCTGTCTGGCCTGCTTGGAAGAATTATATCCTGTGTGCTCCTCTAACAGCTAGGGTTTCCTGTCTGGGTTTGTGGGTTCATGCCTGGGCTACTTAAAGCTAGTTTTGCACTGGGTTTGTGAGTGGCATGATGGTGAAAAGGGGGCTTCCATGCCCTCAGGAGAGCTGCTATCAGCAGGGATGGAGCTATCCACAGTAATTCTTTCCCTTTTGTTTGTTTTGCCAGCTGATTCCTGTTAGTTTCTCTCTACCTTTCAGTAGCTGGGCCATGAGGGTGACCACTGCCCATGAAATGCAGCATCCTTGGCCAGTGGGCTGCTTGCCTTAGGTCCCCTTCCTTGTGTCCCCTGTGCTGGCTGGTCTGCACTCTCCAACACCCTGTGCTGCTGGGCAATGTGCACATCCCTGGGGGCAAATTGGCTCCTCCTGCAACATCCAGGCTGTCCCCATGGGCTGTGGTGGCCTGTGCACTAGTAACAGTTGGGAGTTAGTATGGGGGAAATAAAATAATGATTGATTTGACATGTGTCTGAGGATGTGGGGAGAAGGATAACTTTCTGAAATGGGAAGCTCTGGTTAGGACTGCTGCAGATTGCTCATGTCAATCCATATGGGCCATATGCTTCTAACCAGTCTCCTTGTCTCATTTCCTTCTCTGAAATGCTTACAGCTGTTTTTCCTGCCACTTCAGTAGGTTTTTTGTTCCTGTAAAAAGAGTGACAGCTCACAGATGCTGCTGGGAGTCCCCACTGAATAGCTGGGAAGAGAGACTATTACTGTGATCTTCAAGAGAAGATGAAATGTAGTATCTCTTCGGGAGGCCTAATTACTGATGTTTTAAGTAAGCTTTTTTGTTTTTTCTTTTTAAAGTTGACAGTAGACTTAACTGTCTCATTCACTGTTTCCTCATCACATGCTGCCCTTAGTGCTGTCCATGAGAGAGGAGGTAGTTGATGAGGTTACTTAATGTGTAGAACAAGGAAGGACGAAGTGAAGTTGTCGATAATCATGTGTTGAGGTGTTCAACATCCAGTTTTGCTGCTATGCTTATAATGTTTGGGTTAAACTTCACAATATTTCTTAGATGTTGGCTTTTTTTCTAAAGGAGTCTGTGGTCAAAGTGATGGCAGTGCTTGAGGTTCATCATTGCTGGTCCTCCACTTATCCCTGTGTACATCTCTTCGTCCTGCCCTTTCTGCATTCTGCCAAGAGAATTAATTGCAGACTTCTGTGGTTGGGTTAATGATCCAGTCCTGGCCAGGAGGAGAAGGAGCTCTAGAGATGCTGATGCCTAGGCAAGTGTTTCACAGTTTATGGCTGGGTGCTAAGGGGGACCTGAAGACAGTGAGAGAGGCTGTCTCTATCTGCTTTTAGACAAATGACCTGTGCACTGCAAGGAATGTGGGGCTAATGTGGCAAAATAAATGGCTGTGTTGAGTTGGCTTGAATGCCGAGTTAAGACAGGGTCTGTGGGAAATAAAACTTAGTGGGATGTTATGTCTGAAGTTTAGGTGCTGAGAGTACAAAAAATCTCTGCTTTTAGTGGGTTGGTTGCCTGGTGGCCATAAGCCCTAAATAAGCAAAACTTGCCAGATTCCAATCCTCTGCTTTGCCTTTTTTGCAGTCCCAACTGCATAAAACAGTGAGGTGTCCCAACAGCTGTTGTACTGGTGTCTGAGATAGGAAACCCTGTATGGGATCCTGGTGGGATGTCTACAGCTGGTGACTGTTTTCTTGCTTTGTCCTCCCAAGGGTCTTGCTGCTGTGGAAGGAGCCATGGATTGGCTTTTCCTCCTGTAAAAAATATTCTGGGGCTATACTCTCCTCAGCCCATGTTATAAATTATAAACTGCTGTGGGAAATGGAAAATAGAGTAATTCTGATTTGTGTTCTTTTAGAGCCCTGTTCTTTAGACCAAAATACACAGGATAAGTCTGGCCCTTCCCTCTATTCACTTTTCATAGCCTCCTTTGTTTTTAATTTATATATCTTTTTATTCTAAATTCCTCCCATCCCCAAAATAGAACACACATCAGCCTGTAAGCAAAGATTGCCAGGCATTGGTCTTGTGGATTATAGTGGCTTTTTGGCCTGGTTGGAGACTGAGCCCCACCCTACGTAGGCTTGGATTAAAACACGTCTTCATCAGGCTGAAAACTGTACACAACACATCTATGTCTTGGTTTCTGGGGTATTGGCAGCCACAGGAAGCCCTTCAGCTGTAAAATACCTCAGAAAATCTGTTTGCTGCTGATGCAGAAGTGCTAAGGTGACCAGTGTTGGAAAGGTGTAGAGCCAGATGTCTGACTGCCAGCCACGTAGTTATGATAGATGTTAATCAAAGTTTAGCTGTGCTTCTTGAACGGCCTGAAACAATTGAAAACTCTAGTCCACAGCCTATGCATTAGGCTGCCACTTTAGGAATGTCTCAGCTCAGGTGCTGCAGTGGTGTCCAGTGGCCAGGAGACTGCCCCACATCCTCCAGCTCAGTCCTGTCTGTCCAGACCTGAGCTGCACACTCCTCCCTCTTTGTATAAAACAGAAAAAACATTGAGGGCAAGAGGCTGACCAGTATCTGGTGTGGTGATCTCATTCCCCCACTGCCTTTTGGAAAAGCCAGGCCTCAAACCCAGACTTCTTAGGCAAGTCTGAGTGGTTGGCCATGGGATAGCAGAGGGAAGATCTGAGTGTCTCCTTGCCCTGGGCATCTGTCCTCTGCCTCATGAACCTCAAGTGTTGACTTCTTGTGCTGTTTCATTTGTTTTCCAGTGTCCTTGGCCATGCTTGGTGGGGCAGTGAGTCCTTTTCCAGGGTGGTAGGAGATGCTGCTGGCAGGCTCTGGGCTGCTCTGTGGGGAAAGGCAGGATGCAGCTGACCCAGGATCTGGAAGCAGGCGGTGCTGCCTGGCAATTCCTCCAGCTCAGACACAGCCTTTATGGTTGTTTAGGGCAGGGCTGGGAATAAATGAGCAGGGGAGTGTGATGGGAGGAGGGCAGGGAGACTCTGCCCAGTGCCCGTTCCATGGCTGTTAATGACTAGCATGCTCTGTGTGCCTGGTTTATGTGACCTTGGTGATCAAAGGTCTCTCTGTAATCAGAGAAAATGCTGCCTTCTCTTCAGTTTTTGTAGACTCTGCCTTGGCCTGTTCTGTTTCTGGTAATTCCATTCTAGAGTAGACTGTAAAAAAAACTTAAAAATGTGAAATATTGTATTGTCTCATAAAATCTTTGTAAACAGTCATGAAACTGTCTGTAGAAGGACACTAGAAGGATTTTATTTCTCCCAAAGCCTAGGGATGAGCTTTCAGCCTTTGTCTAGCTCAGTTGCATGCTTTTTACTTTGACAGTCAAGGGGCTATTTATTCATATCTCAAATTTTTAAAGTGGAAAAGCTGACTCCTTCTGTTAGGTCTTTACTACAGACTTTTTTGCTAGGGGAAACCAAATTTTTATTGAAAATATGCTAGCCAGGCTGTTTTAAAAAATCGTATAAATACAGGAACTTACACAAGGCAAAGTGAGTTGCTGCCCACTGCAGGGTCAGGTCAAGACAAGGAAAAATCTGCAAAACAGCAATTTGGGTAAAAGCATAAAGAAGGTCTGATAATCTGGTAGATGAGACAGGCTGAGTAACATCAGAAATGCTGCTGGCTTCTATCAGTGTTTGCCATACCAGCTGCAGAATGGGGCTGTGGCTCAGATGCTGTGGGCAATCCTGCCCCTGGCCTGTGTCCTGTTAGTTTTGTGCTTCTGCTGGAGTTTTGTGTGCTAGAACTGCTTCTCCTGCCTTGTGCCCAAATGATGGGGAGACTGTCTTGCTAGGGGGAAGACAGAAAGAATTGATTGCAGAGTTCTGGGGACATAGTCTTTCATTCAGTATTGCTACTGAAATTGTCTCTTTGAGGTGGTGGGAAAGGAAGCTATAGAAAAATCCCCTTTGTTTTATCTTGCTTTTTTTTCCTTGAAGGTCGACATGTGAAAAGTATTTCTATACTTTAAAGCAAATAGGAAGGCATGTGATTCTGCATTATATCTGTGTGGCTTATTTTTTGCCAATATATTAGTGATTAAATTAGGGGCTCTCCAGAGCTGAACACACAAGATGTTTGAAATTCAGATTGAAGACCTTGGATAAAAGAAGCTTGTGTCCTGTCTGGATTAGATGGAAGGTGATGTGCAGTGGGTTGTTCCTGAAACAGCTTTGCACAGTCACCTGTGTGCCATTTTAATGTTCTTCCCTGCCTGTTGTGTTATCTGAAAACCATAGCTGAAGTCCTTTTTTCCTGTGTGCTCATTCCCTCAAAGTACCTTTTTTGATCAGTTTTGGTGTTTTTTGATGTTTGTATGGATCTTTGCCTCAGTGATGTTGCTGGTGCATGTGGCACTGTCCCAGCCCTGGTAGCAGATTTACCAGGACTTCTGCTCCATGGATTCTGCTCAAAATAACAGGGAGGGGGGGTTGCTGATCTGCCTCTTTCACTCTCTCTTCTGTACTACAAGGTAGAAAAGTGTCTTGGTCTACTTTCAGAAACAGTAGGACTGAACTTGTTGCCTTTGACTCTGCCCTGCTGGGAAGGTCAGGAACTGGAGGAGGTCCCATGGATTTTCAGTCTCTGTCCCTGTTTTCATGGAAGATCTTGGTGCAGATGAAACTGCTGGGCAAGCACCAAAGTTCTCAGTCTGTCCAGTGCAGCACTAACCAAGTGGAAACTTGAATTCAAGCTACCCATCCCTGTAATTGGCATTCATATTTTGTGAAGCATTGCTTCAGCTGGGTCTGAAAGATCATAAATTCTGGCTGCTTGTTTATGCTGCCATTGCAGCCTTGTGCTCCTTCCTGCTAATCAGCCAGGGAGGGTTTGTGGGGTGTTGTTTGGGTTTGGAACAGGGCTGTGGTTTTGAGATTCCAGGATGCTGAGTCTTGTCCCAGGGACTGGCTTGGATGCTCTCCTGCCTTGGAGCCTCTGCAGTGAGATGTTAGTGAGCAGGCTGATATTCCAGCCCATCCCTGTTCTCCTTGGGCTGAACCAGTGTTTGCCTTCTGCTATAACTGTTGAGCAGCTGCAGTGCTGTGGTGATATATACACATATATATGGTGCTATAAATCCTGTAGTTAAACATTTCCTTGACCCAGCACAGAACAAGGTGCTTGTCTCCAGCTGGTTACAGAAATAAAGGAAGTGAGTTCCAAAACAATATTGCAATTAAGCTGTTTTTTCCTGAATTTTGCACAAAATGTTTTGCCTCCAAGAATGGATAGTGAGGACTTTTATTTTAGGGAATACATAGGGTGTTGTGGGTGTATATAAAGTTACCTTGTTGTGATTGGTATTGGGCAGGCATTCAGGAAGAAAGTTGGCCCTTGCTTTTAAGAACTGTTTCTGAGATAGCAACATTCTGAAGGTCAGTAGAGAACAAATGGAAATATATTTACAAAAACATTCATGTTTCTCAGTGCTCCTGGTAATAACAAGCAAGTTTCTGAATCCTCACTTGGATAGAATTCACCTTTCCATCAGGAGAGAGGGGAAACCAGGCCTTCTGAGAACTCAAAATACTTTGAATAAGCAGCCTGAATGTCTGACCTAAACTTTAGCCTGTTCCTTTCTGCACTGTTTGGCTGAGGCTGGGACTGAGCTTTCCTTGGGGACATGGATGGGAGGTTCCTGTGCAATCCTGCTCCTGCCCTTCTTTTGCCCACCCCTTTGTAATATTCTTGTTGATCTGATTTCCAGCTGGGCTCTTGCCACTGTATTATAGAAACCAAATGCTCAAGCAAAGGCATCATACTCGGACTTCTTACTGAAAACTTGAAAAATTGACATTGCTTCTGCCCAGCTAAGAAGCTCCCAGAAGTTACTGTAGTTGTGCTGGATGGATGGTGATGGCAGTGCTCAGCCTACATTAGTTAGATCCATCACTAATGGCAACAACTTTTATTCCTCCCTCCTCTTCCTTCCCTCTCTCTAAGTACTATATACACTTTCTCTGGGTTATATAGGGTTGTTTTAGTTGGTCCCTTTGCTCCCTGTGTTCTGAAGGTCTGTATAGAAAGAGTTTTGAAAGGCATGAAATGGAGTAAGGTTCTGCCCTGTACAGTCCTTGAAACCCACTGTTATACAAGAGCCTTTACAACCAGTACCAGTCAATGATTCACTTCAGCAGTTAAAGCTCTGTGCATTGGTTTGATATCACCTTGGCACACAGCAAGGCATTGCACTTTCTTTAGTGCGTTGCCCTTTCACGTGTAACACTCACAGCTGATATTCTTGCTCAGCATTTGGACCTCTTTGGTGTAATCCACGTTGAACCTTGTGGTGTCATTGCTCCCAGCTATAGATCTACCTCTTCTGCCTGAGCTCCAAAGTTGCTTCATGGCTTCTATCAAATACCATGCCTTGTTCGGCTTTCTTTGGTTTTTGGTTTTGTTTTGTTCACTTCTAGGACGAGGGTTTCTTTAATACTAATTCATAAAGCATTAAACTCAACAGCAACAACAGACTAGAGAAAATAAGAAATCTGCTGTCAAAGCAGAGGCTGGCTTCACAGCACAGAGATGAGTCTGCTACTAGTAGCTGGTTTTTATGATCTGGAAAATGTGAGATGGCTTCCTAATTAACAGTGTGATGAGCTGTGTGGTGAAGATTGCGCTCTAGGGACCTGAAGGCTATGGGTGACAATTTACAGTGTGTGTGTGAGTGGCAATCCAGCTCTACCCCATCTTTCTGCATATTTGAAAAGAGTGCAGTAGTTGTGGGAGCCCTGGAGTTACCCTGTCCAGCGGGTCCATCCTACAGGAGACTTTCTGTTGGGGTCTGAGATAAACAGAGCAGTTGGAGGGAAGCCAACAGGTGCATGAGCTAAATACCAGAAAAGGCTTCAATGTCCCTTGAGATGAGATTTTGGACTAGTTCAACACAGATGAACTTGCAGGCCCCCTTGCACAATATGATGAGCCACGTGCCCCTGGCAGGATGTCCAGGTGAGATACCAGTCCCTCCCTGGAGATCCCTGCCTGGGCTGGGTGTGTGTGCTGGTGCCCAGGCTGGTCAGTACCTGAAACCTTTCTGATAGTGGGAGCTCACCTGCAGATGTTGATGGGTTGTGTGGGGCTGAGGAGCCACCCAGTGGCAATCTCCCACAGCCTCCCCCTGGCCAGGAGTGGGTACAGCAAACTGGTCTGCACAGTGGTCAGCAGTTGGCCAAATGTCCATTTGGTGGCTGGAGGAGGCTGTGACTGCGGAGGTGTAATCTCTTCTTCCATATAGGTGGAAGGTATTAAGCACTTCCTGACCTCTGGTTCTGCATAATTGCCAGCCTTGCTACAGTTCACGGATCTATTTTTCAAACCACATCTTTTTAACTGTTGTAGTTTTATTTTGAAGATTACACCTATTTTATTAGTAATCTAATAGGGTGCTCCTATAGGCAAGTCCCTGGTGGTGTTTGGCATTAGAGAGAGCTCTTGTTTTCAGTTGGCTTTTTTTAAATTGAAATGAGGTGCAGTGCTTGGCTTTGGTAGCAGTATTTATGTTTTAGTATTTAGAAAGTGAATCTTCTCAGGGGCAAAGTCTGGCTCAGGTAGCTGAAAACTTTGCAAAGGTGTTGCTGCTGCTTAGGCTGAAGAGTATTTATCACTGATAGAAAGTTAAAAGGCTTATGACAGACTTGTATGAAAATATGAACCTCTTCTAAACAAATCTGTATTCCTGTAATTTGCATTGTGCAACCATTTGCATTACGATTATTTTTTTGGTGCTTCTTAAAGCTTTCTTTAGTGTATGTTAAAAGACCTTAGTTCAAAGAACTGCATTCCTATTAAATGGCAGCTTTTCCATATTAATACATTCCATGAGGATGCAGTCCACATGAGTGCTGTATAGGTCTCAATTGCAGATGTGTCTAGATTGAGTGTTGCTAAAAATGGATCAGAACTGTTTCCCTGTTCAGAAATATTCTGTGAACAGTCACTTGTGTTCTGCAGTAGTGCAGTTCTAGTGTAAAATACTATTTCCTTGAGTAGTGACTGAGGGTGGATAGTTATCTAGAGCATGTTCTCCAAGAGAGCAGAGGATTGCCTAAGTCATGTCAAGGACAGGCTTGGGTGATGGACAGAGCTGGCAGCTGAGATGAAAGATGAAAAAGTGTGTCTGTGCCTCTAAGACCCTCCCATCAGACCCAGTGCCACTCTTTCTCCAGTGGCCTGGTCTGTGGGGTGCCTGCGCTGGTTCTAACTGGGATGCTGTGCTAACAATGGGCCCTCTGCCCACTGCCTCATCTTCCTTGTGCTGATGTCCATTTGACCCCTTGGCCAGCCAGGGTGGGAGGACTGAAATGCTAAGGAGAAGGAAAGGGGCAGGATGGCCTTTGGATGATGCCAGCCCAGCCTGGGTGCAGTTTTAGTGTGCCAGGGCAGTTCCTCTTCCCATGCTTCAGTAACAGCCATTAGTCTTCATCTGATGCTGTTGTGCTCACCCAAAGTGCTTTCTTTGGGGGTGATTGCTGCAAGGTGCCCTTTGTGATTGGTTAGGTGGAGCTGCAAAACTGGCTTAAAAATATTCTCTACTTCAAGTTCCTTCCAGTGGCTTGTCCTTTGGCTCAAAGATGTAGCAGACAGGATGGGAAAGTGCCTCAGAACTGGCGATGCTGTGCTCAGGCCTGCAGGACTGGCCAGAGAGATCCCAAAGGCACTGCAGACTCCTGCAGTGGTTTCAGTGCTGGCTTCTGCCCTGGGAAGTGCAGCTCATGCTTTTCCAGTGGATGTGCAGAAAGGGTTTCCAGGTAATCTCTTAATTTCTTTCTCCCTTCACAAAAAAAACCCCCACCCACTGCTAGATTCCCCATGGCCCGTGATCTCCAGAGAATAACTTGTTCACTTTTTTTCCACTTGTCCCCTCTCCACACCCACCTTTTTTGTCTTTTGAATTTAATAAAGTGGGTGACTCAGTACTAAATATAAATCCTCTTGCTTCCGGCATCATCTGCCTGTGGCTCATTTCCTGGAGCTGACATCAGTTGAAGCCTCCCGATTTCCTTATGAAATAGCAAGACATGAAATATCCTTTGCACGGTGATCTGGGCATACTTGTGGACTTCTTTGGTGGCTGCTTGGCTGCCTGATCTAAGCTGTGAATAATTAGCTGGTTAATTGCTAAGCTGAGCAGTGGTGGAGCACAGGGTAAATCGGGCAAGTCCTCAGATCTGTTTTGCACTGCAAAATCATACTCAAGTTTGCAGGCGTTTTTTTAATAAAGACCAACTTTCAGTCCCTCCTGCATTTGCAAGGTTTTTATTAAATAAGCATGAGCCTGACTAATGTCTTGCTTTCTTCTAGATGACAGGCTCGCTGACAGAGCAGCTCAGGAAGCTTTTAAGGGGGAAATCTAGCAAAGATGGACCTGTTTTTTCTTTAGAAAGACTGATAAACTGAGGAGTTAAGGTCAAATGCTTGCTCTTCAGTTGTCACATCTTTCCATAGCTGTTTACATTGATGGGATATACACTGCCATTGGTTGGCACTGAGGGAGAAAGCAAAAAGTGCATAAACCCTTAATTTGTATCAAAAAGCACGAGTGAGAGTCTTTCTATCTGTTCATAATTTCATTAAAATCCTTACATTTAAAAGAGATTGTGGACAGAACTGGAGGAGGGGAACATCTTGCACATGGTAAATGGTCACTGATGTCAGTCCAAAACAGGCTGGTGGCTGGCTACTCAGCTTTGCTGTCTAAAGCCCTGGCTCATAGAGTCTGGTGTTTTTTCTCTGGTGAAGCAGACTATTTAAGTTAACTGGTTTTCTCTTTCAGTTAGGTATTCTTTTGAACTTCTCCCCCTTGTCTCTCTCTTTCTCTCTCTCTCTCTCTCTCTTTCTCTCTCTCTTTTATTAATTTTTTTTGTAAAAAGAGGGGATGTTCCCGAAAACCCTGGATCTGCAGCACTGTCAGAGGCAGGAGACTAAGCCACCTTTGCAGCTCCTGAAGGCTTGCCAAGGTCTGCTGATGCTCTTTTGGCTCTGGCATCTCCTGAGGCTGCTGTGGCCCAGCCCTCTGCCCATGGAGGTTTCTCTAGCATGGGGATGCTGGAGTGGCTGGTTGACAGTGGAGCTGGCTGTATCCCAGCAGATTGATATTTTAGGCAGGAGCTAGAAGTGCCAGCAGTTAAAACCCATCCCAAAAATCACTGGGACAGATGGAACATGCCCAGGGACTTGTTCATGACCGTGGATTTCATTACCAGTTATCTTGAGCAGCTTCCAACATCAGCATGGTGTGTCTTGGTGTTAGTGAGGAAAACACTGTTCTAGAGTGGGCAGGAAAACTTGGTGTCCAGAAGCAGATGGTTGTCCTCTTCTGGACTCACTGGGGAGAGCAGTGGGCTGTAGCCAAAGGCCAGCACACTGGATGAGCTCCCTTCCTCCCCTTTCCCAAAGGGTCTGTTCTTGAGGGTTTGTGGTGAAAGATGACTCCTGAATTTACCCTTTCTACTCCTCTGTCACCTGGAAGGCAGCAGCTGCTACTCCCACAGCCATCATTAAGTACCTTCTGGAGGGCAAATATGTATTAGTGGCCTCCCAGTGAAACTTGGCAGCTGGAGCTGTGGAGGAGATGTGTCCCCTTGCGCAATGATGTACTGGAGGAATCCTGCCAGTGCTGGAAGTTCTCTTTGTGCATAAACCTACATCACAATGTTCCGTGCAGGGGAGTGGATGTGCCACCTGAGCGCCTCAGGCACCTTCTTCTTCCCTAAAAGGCTCTTTTTAAAGTGGGAAGAAGAGGAAAATGCACTGGTATAATTCCTATTTTGGAAGAGTGTGGGGAGTGGTGTGAGACCAGGCGTGTCGAGGAAGTCTGCTGGGAGTGCCCGGGGAGCTGTGCGTTCGCTGCTGCCGTCGCCACACCCTGGCGTGCTGGGTCTCGGGACATGACGTGGGGATGAGTGGTGCTGGCACCACCGAGGTGCTATTTTAGGTTTGCCTGTAATTGCAGGTTGGACCGCCAGGACTGGATTTTGAGTATTCACAGAGCAGAGCGCTCTTAAAGCTCTGGAAAAACTGGCTATCTCTGATCCTTTGCAAATGCAGGAGATGGGTATTTCACGTGCGCTGTGCATGAGCTGAACTCCTTTTGGTGGAGTCACTGAGGACCTGGGCTAGCTGGTGACAGGGCAAGGATGTCCTCTCCGTCTCAGTAAGAGGGAATGATTACACCTGATAGCCCTGTAGGATACTTTACACTTACCTGAAAAAAGTGGGTAAGCAGAGATCTGAAGACCCATGAGCTGGTGGCTTTTAGGTATCTCCCCCTGCAGTGCCAGTCTGCCACCTGCACACCTGCAGGTGCTGCCTTGCTATTCCAGATGACAGAGACAAGTAGAGAAGGCTTTTCTTTTCCCCACCAAAGCAGACATTGCTTGTGCAATGGCTCTGCCACTGACAGAAAGTCACAACCTAGTCTGGGAGCTGGGCTCTGGCGTGCTCTCCCCCAGAACTGTCAAGCCCCAAAGCCTCGCTAACCCTTACAGGATGGATTTATGCTGTGCAAATACTCACATGTAGGATGGAAAGTGGAGACACTAAACTTCATGAGATGAGGCTTTTTTTGTTGCATGATTGCCCCTAGACTTCAGAGGCTGGATGCAGTCCCTGGTTTTGGTCAGAGCAGCCAGCTGGGCTCTCTGCACCCAGAGGCTGATGCGATGCTGAAGCTGGCTGCTGGTGCAAGTCAGAGCAGAGTTGAAGTTGCTCTTCCCTAAACCCTGTCTGATGTGCGCTCAGCCTGCTCTCTGTGGACTGCAGAAGTGTTTTTCCAATCCAACTTCTTTCTTTTTAAGTTACAGCTGCAGTTCTGGGCATAAAACCCTCTATTTTGGTTTCCATGATGTTTACCATCCCGAGGAAGCTGGCAGGCTGTGGGTTTGGGGTTAGGTTTTTTGTTTTGTTTTGTTTTTTGGGGTGTGTTTTATACCTCTTTTGAAACTTTACAGCTGGAAGCTAAATTTTCAGGTGATACCCAAGAAATGGTACCAGGCAGTGACTCACTTTCCTGGCTGATGTAATTTTTAAAGAGAAACAACAAAAAAACCACCCAGTGACCATAATTTTTAGAACAGTCATGAGTTCTTCAAATTTTTTACTAATTCAAATATTGTGTTTATTAGTAAATGACATATTTTCCTTTTAGCTATGGAAATGCTCAAACATTATTGATTTAACAGGAACAGAAATCTCTGAAATATATGATTATAGTTTGGAAAGCCAACTTAACCTTTCTGGTGATTGATTCTGCTCCTGTTCATTGCATCAGCAGCACACAGTACATGGTGTTTCTGTTGCTTGTGTCTTCCTGGCTAGCAGCAGATGTCTGTTCCTGTTTCATCTACAGCAGACAAGGATTAATTGCTGAGGTAATGCAATATATTAGAGTATGGGCCAGTTCTGAACTCTGTATTTCATTTAATCTAATCTATTCAGAGCATTTTTAAATTTATTTTTTGAGTTTTTGTTTTTGAGGAACTATGAGGTGAATAACAGGCAGCATCCTTCTTCAGTGCAGACTAACGCCAAAATAGGTCTGGATCCTTAGTATTCTGTGAGCTTCTGGTTGTTTCAAAGACATCCATAAAATAAGTACATAAAGCCAAATACGAGCTCTGTGTTGCTGTTTGACTGGACACGCTGGGAACTAGCAAATCAAAATCCATTCGTTTTAAAGAGTAAAGACCAGTAGAGGGGTTTTTTTTGTTCAGTTTTGTTTTGGGTTTGTGTTTTGTTTCTTATTAATTAAAAAAAAAAAAAATTAGTTTGCTTACCTAAAAGCTCTGTATCTTACTGCTTCCTGATCCCAAGTGCCAAGCAATACAAGACCAAGAGCTGTTTTTTGGGGAGCATCCCCTCTGGGCGCCCCGCGCTGACGGGATGCTCGGGCCGCTGCCGCGCATCTCTTCGCGGCATGACCGCATCCCTGGGAAGCGACCTCCCATCGCTGGGCGGGGAGGAAGGGAGGAATGCTGGCTGCCCAGCTCCGGGCTGGGGGCGTGGGAGACGCTTCAGCGCTCGGGCCGGGCGAGGGAGCGATTCGCCTTGCCTGGGAGGAGAGAGGAGGGTAAGGAATGCCGAGGAAGGCGTCCCGGGCGGGCGGGCTGTGCGCGCTGCCCGCCGCCAGAGACTGCCCTGCGACGACTTGTTCTGCTTTGCTTTTCCCTGCTGAAAGTCTTGTGGTTCCTCCTGCTGTAGTGGATGGAGGAAAACAGCTGAGGGCAGAGCGAGTTTCAGGTTTTGATGTGTGTGAGTTTGGGGTTTATCAGCGCACCTGACGAGTGCAGACATCAGCGGGGGTTTCGAGCGAGGGCTGAGGGTGTCTTCTCAGCTCTGGGTTTGTTCCACCTCAGTCTGCAGCAGGCTTTTACGAAGCAGAACTGCTCCACCTTGCATGTTAAAGTGTTAAATATTTAAACCTCTGCCTTGCAGAAAGTGCGAGGAGCTCTGAGTGCTTTGGGAAGTGGCTGCTGGCTGTGGTGGCTGCTGAGCTTTTTGGGGTCTTTCACCTGCAGGGGTTGGGCTCTGAGTGCTGCCTTGGCATTCCAGCTGGCATGGCATGAGGCATTACAGGCTGGCAGAGGAGTTTATCTTGCTTGCTGTGGTTTCTGGCTATACCTGATGCTAGAAGCCAAAGTAGACCCTCTAAACACTTTAGTAGTTGCTACTAGCTTAAAACACTTGCATACCAGTACTTTTAAGTACTGAACTGAAATTATGAATTTTTTGTTCTAAAACCTTCATTTACGTGCAAACCTGTAAAACACTTCTAGTTTAGCTTTTTCACACTCTAATTTTGTTTGTACTGAATGTATTGCTCTGAGGTTTTGCTAAGTTATGTTTTATTAAACTGATACTATATTATCTCTTAGCCTAAAGGCTAAGAAGAGATATTTTACCCTGCTTATTCTGCAAAGCATCTGTCTGTAAAGAATGATTTCCACAGCTGGAGGACTCTCACACCCTCCTGAAATTCAAAGTAGTGGTGAGGTTGCATGCTGTTTACAGTGCATACATCTCTTTAACCACAACTTCTGTCCTGGGGGTATTGGGCACTGGCTGAGCTGGGAAATGGAGGAAGAGGAGGCAAAGCATCTTGAAGGGACCTAAGGAGAAGTTAGTGCTCGTCTCCAGGAGTGCTTGATGCATTTTCGTAGCCTTGATGCTGGATGCATTTACCTAACCTTGAAACCTGCTAATGAGAGTGCATTTTGTGGAGGTTATTAATGCTTCTCCAAAGTCCCAAGAGTCATGAACTAGAGCTTGCCTGATCCTGAACTGGTGACTGCTGTCTTTGGCTCCCTATCACTCCTCCCTGTATTAAGTTAAATTATAGAGAAGTGTGGGGAACACCCTGCAGTTAGACTAAATGTGATTTCACTGTCATTGCAACCTCCTGGGAGGGAAAGCCAGCAGCTTTCCTTCACTTCTGGCCATTTTGCATTAATTTTTGAGATTAATGTTTCTGATTTTGTGAGGAGTAGATAGGATCTACACCATCTATTCTACAGTAAATAAGTGGTGAATTTACTGAGATTTTTCCTACTTCATAAGCCACTAGGACAGCTATGTAGTGACACTGATTTATTGCAGTCTGATGTTGCTTTCTTACTCTGAAACAAATTAATTTGACTTCTTTCCCTTTTTCCCAAGTGCTTTCTAAACAAGATCACAGACAACAGGGAAAGGATGGAAAATGACTTTTCTTTTATCAGTAGCTTTTTCTAGTTAGAGATCTGTTACTGAAATTCCTGGGGTTTAAGACGCCTTTGAAACATAATTACAACACTTAGGGTACGGTTTGTAGTTTCTAGTGTTTTGTTTCTTATTTAAGAAAACATTAATTGACACATTTCTCTGAATGTTTATCATCTGGGCAGCCAGAATTTCAGCCTTGGCTGTGTTCTTTCCGGACAGCTCTGTTTACCTTCAACTGATAGAACGGTTTGCAGACTGCTTGACCACAGCTGTACCTTCTAAAAGGTTGCACAGAACCCACCCTTCCAAATTTAATAGCTGAAACTCCCTGTTGTCCAGCTTGCCAGGGATCAGCACCGTCATGCCGGGTGTTTGGCTTGCAGGAGCTTGTTTGCTGGTGTTGAATAAGCAGTGACTGTACTGTGATTTAATTTAGGGATCTGGTTGATTCCCCCACCTGGGCGGGAGGGGAAGTTTAACAGACTGAGTAATGCTTCTTGCTTTATCATGGCACACTGGATATCAGTCCCTTTACCTGCCAAAGGTGCTGCCTGAGAGCAGGGCTGGAGGTGCTGGGGGGATGGAGAGTGTTCTGGGCTGCATGGGCTTTGCAGGGCTTTATCCAGCTGCTCCTGAACCAGGCTGCAGGCTCAGCTCTGCCGCCCACCTTGTAAGGAACTGGGCTCCTTTGGGGCTCAGTATTGGGAAATCAAGGTACATATGCTTAAAGCATGTTGAGGGTAACCTGCAGGTCTCAGCAAGCAGGTCCCAGTTGCTTCTGGGGAAGAAAATTTGCACTGATTTAGCCTTAGGAACCTCATTCCTCCTTGCTTATGCTGACAGGGAACCCACTGTCTTTTACACTATTGCTCTGAGAGTCCCCTCATAAAATGAGGGATGATGAGTTTTTGCATTGGATGGTAAGAGATTGGTCCTTTCTTTAAGACATTTATGGTTAAGGTACAGAATAAGCAGAAGGAAGTGTTAATGCTGCTCTTTTTTTAGGGAACTATGCAAGAATAAGAATTACTATCAACATAAGAATTTCCTGAGAGGCTTGCATGACTTTTCTGTGCCTGAGCCAGGAATTTAAATGAAGCCTTCTGAGTTTCAGTCCATTAGCAACACCTGACCTCAGCCCCCCTCTCTTTTACCTTCTTGCACTTAAGTTTAAATAATCTCTGAATGTTCTTTGCTTTTGCAAATTCCAGGTAGATGAGTGTTCAGCTCTTCCTTTCCTGAAACATCTTGAAAGGATCACCTGTTCCATGTTGTACTAGCTAGGTAATGAGAATATTGTTCTTCTGTTTCCACTGACATGAACGAACTATTTCAAAAGTTAGTTAAACCAATCTTGTGGGTTATGATTTCAAATGTTCTCTAACCCTGGAGTAGCTGCTCTACTAAAACTGGAGGTGTGTCAAAATGCAACACTTAGTAGGAGTATTTGTTGAAGAGGCTTTTAAGGGTTGATTCATTGGTGCCTTGAGCTGTATTTTATCTGCTTTCTACTGTGCCCTGTAGATTATAAGTACTCTGTAGAGATGTGTAATACATTTTGAGCAAGGTCTGTGGGCTGTAGCTGTGAGCCTGCAGCATGATGGGGGTGTGTGAGTGCACTTGGTCTCCTCTGTGACCATCCGTCCATCCATCCATCCAATCCACTTGGCCCTGGTCTTCCATGACAGGAGCCTTCAAAGAGTGTAAGGCCCGCAGAAAGCTTTTAGTGCTTCTCCCTTCTATTTGAGTCCCAAAGCAGTTTTGTGTTTCTGTTCAGCCTTCTTCTGGTAGATAAGAGTAACCAAGCATCCATCCACTCTGCTCCAGGATTGCATCTTACCCCTTAATGTGCATCAGAGGCAGCTCTGGCTCAGAGGACAGGGATGTGTTGAGGGAAATTTCATTGAGGGCTGGGGAAGCTTTATTTTTTTCCTTTCCATGGGCAATTGGAGTGGAAGCATTTGTGTTCTTCTGACTTGTGCTTCCTTCCACCCTCTGGGCGATTTGGTATCATGTGACCAAGCATCCTCAGCTGCTTGCTCTCTGTTTTCTCTTATCTGGGAGACAGAGGGATTAGTGTACTTGAATCCCTGTGAATTTCTGTTCATATCTCCAGCTTTCAGTAATTTGGATGCTGCTGTGGAGGACATGGCTCTCCTGGGCTTTTATCAAGGGCCTGATTCCTGTTTGATCCTGTGAGCAAGTTTGATGCTGATTTTGGGTTTTCCCTGGGTGCTGGCTGCAGTTCAGTTCTGATCATGCTGATCATTATCCAGGCCTGACCGCACCCCAAAGAGCTTCCTTGGCTGTGCAGGGCTCTCAAAGGCATGTAAATTGCCTGATGGCTCAGCAGTTGCTTTTACTAAGGATTTAAGATGATTGAAGCTAGTGAGTCTGGTTCTGTCATGAAGGGAGAGAAAACACTTGGACCAGCATGCAAAAGGGGAAGGATCAGGTTGCCCAGGCTGTCAGTGGATGTTGGGGTGGTGGTTAAAGTCTCTGCAGAAGGCATAGGAATGGTGATTTGCTGCATTTGTTCCCATACTGTTGGAGTGGACCTGCCTCTCTGCAGTCCAGATCCCTCCTGGGCATCTACCCAAGTGCTGCTCAGAAAAATACCTGGCATCACTCTATGCAGGTCTAGCTGGAAGAAACTGAGCTTCCAACCTGGATTTGCTGGAGGAACATACTTGTCCAGAGGTGGATACCCCATTGAGACGTGCCTCCAAATCCGGAGAGAACCTCTGGCAGGCTAACAGCAGTGACTAATTCCAACATGTGTGTCTGCTCCTGATGGATTTGGCAGATTTTTCCCCTGCAGCAGTGGTGAGTTGTGCAACAACTGGAGCAAAGTTTCACAGTCCACTCCCAGGTGAACATAAGCATAGCAGGGAACTTGCCTCTCCCAGCATGACAGTTTCAGGAGTCTGAAAGAATATAAAGCAAAACCTGCAGATGGGACTTCTGCTGTTTTAGAGGTGCTTCAGAAACAGCAGCTGGAGGTCATCTCAATATGGAATTGGGATGAAGTGACCCAAAGGGTGCCTGTGCAGTGGAAATCTCTATCTGCAGCCCTGTATCCTTTCCCTGTGATGCACATGGATCAGTCACAAGGTGTACTGTGTGTGAAGGCAGTAGCTTGAGGGAGCTGGAGAGCTGGGTGGTGTAGGGTGATCAATTCAAATAGCCAGGCAAGCTTAAAGTAATTCAGAATTAAAGTTGAATTTATGTAGCTGGTCTTGGCTGTTGAAGTGAGTTTTTTGGTGCTTTGCACGGCCAAGAAAAATGGAACTAAGAGAAATAAAGCTAAATTTGGGTAATGGCTTTGCAGGTGTTAGAGTACAGTGGTGTTCAACAGTGAAAGCATTGCAGACCTGACAGCAGAGCTGTAGATTCACTGCTGTTGAGCCTGATGTGTATGGGGCTGGGAAAACTTTACTGAAGGGGAGATCCACAGATGAGAGGTGCAGCCACTCAGCCAAATCTGGCACCACAAAGATGCCTGCTCAAAGCATTGTGTGCCCCTTTCTTCCTGAGGCAGGGAAAACAGCTCCCTGAGTGGATAGGAACACCACAGTGTTTGTGAGCACAAGAACCACAATTGTGCAAAGGGCAACACCAAATTGATTTCAGAATCTGCATCATCATGCTGATGGTAAGGGGTTAGGCACCACCATGGTGGAGCCTCTCTGGATGGGGCAGCATCTCCTGATCACTGCTCTTACCAGGATGACACCTACCACCAAAGTGTGGTGAAGGTTTGGTTTCAGCCAGTGCCTCTGACCAGTGGCTGTCTGGAAGATAATTGCCAATTAAAAGTTTATGTGCTTCCATCAGCTTGGTGTTTGCTAATAACCACATCCAGGGTGTGGGTGCTGTCTTGTAGGAATTTGATGAGCAAAACACTGTGGTGAGCATTTGACGAGCAGACAAACTGATTATGAGCAGGAGAGGATGGATTTTATGGTAGGTTTTCATTTACAGGCCATCAATGCCTCAGCTTTCCTGTCTCCCTCCAAAGCATTGGAGACTGATGAGTCCTCTGAGGTAAATAGACCAACTCTGTGCACCATAATGTCCTCCTGTCACTGTCAGTTTTGGGACTGTTGTCTGTAGAACCCCAAAGGCTTTGCTTGGACTGGACCAGTAAAAGCAGCCATCAGAGCTGATGGTGGAGATGGGAGTGGGTGTCTGTGCCCTCTCCTGGCTGCAAACATTTCCAAAAGCAGCATGAGCCCAGGCCTGTGCCTGTGGAAGAGGTTCCTGCAGTGCCAGGAGGTCGCTGCAGCATCCTCTGCACTTTCCAGTCACCTGGGAAGGGATGCAAAGAAAACTTAGGCTTGTGTCCCTTGCCAGTGACTCTTCCCTCACTGTCCTGAGGGTGGCTGCTCTGGGCTGTCCTGGCAACTCTGGAGCTTACAGAGCCCTTTTGGGATGGGCACAATGCTGCTGGCTGCTTGCAGAAGGGGCTGGGGAGGGTGAAGAGGGGAGTGCACACAGCCACCCCACTCTGTGATGCAGCTCTTTCTTGGTAGGGACCAGCCCTACCTGCAGAACAGGGAGGAAAGGGAGGGTTAGGTGAGCCACAGGAAGCCTGGGGGCTGGATCCTGTGTCAGCTGAATCACCAGGTTTCCTGCACATTGGCCAGGCAGGTGTGTCAGTGCCCAAGCCCGAGGGCTCTGGCACTTGCTGTGGTTGTGAGGGGCCGAGTGCCTGGCTGTCCCATTGCTTATTCCAAAAGATATGTGCTGGGTTAGTGGTCACAGGTATGTGGGGTTTGAGTATTTTTAATTAGCTAATGCTAACTGACTTGCTTTCTGATGTCAGGAGCTTTTGTCATGAAAAGGGAGCAAAACCACAGGTTCCTCAGAAACTGGGAATGCATATGGAGTGAGTCACTGCTCCAGACTAGGTCTAGCTCACTTATTGTGTTGGATTTTTTTTTTTTTTTTTTTTTTTTTAGATTGGGTGGAAATAGGACATACTAATGGCTTTTTGTTGACTCTTTAATGTGATCTTGCACTGGCCTGTTTGAGTAAACAAGTTGATATTGTTAATCAGTCATTGTAGAGATATTAAAGTAAGGCAGGCCTGGAAGGGATGAAGCACTGAGTTTTCAGAGTAACACAGAGCTGCTAAGAAAGTCAATTCTTCCATTTGGATCAGCAGCAAATTCCAGCTCTGTTTCTGTTGGAAGTGTTCAAGTGGCTGTCAGGAAATATTTGGTTGTCATGTGCTTTCAAATTTGAATTAATCTGCCAACTTTCAAGACATACAAATGTCTGAATATCCCTCCTTCATCAGTTTTCTACCAATCCTCTGTGTAGGAATCAGCTTCCAGGGCTTCTCCTCTTGGGGAAAAGTCTTGAGAACATTTTTCTCTGTGCTTCAGTGTTTTTAAGTTTCTGTCTGAGCAGTTAATCCACCCAAATATCCTGGTTAGCTTCTGGCACTTGTGCTGGAAGTGGTGAGTGCCTCAGCAGAGGCATCCCTCCAGTGACAGCCCCTGCAGTGGCCTGTCCCCAGGTGGCTCACAGCTGTCAAAACACATGCTGGGACAGCTTTCCTTGACCTGCCCCTATTGCAGTTCTGCAAATAAACTAACCCCAGTTCGGTGATTGCAGTGTGTTTAGAACCTGTAAAATTTGTTTGCACAGGAACTTTATACAGCCTGTCTCAGGGAAGGAGTTGATATTCCAAAACCTTTTACTTAAGCAGCTCTGATCTGTATCCCAGGTAGTGTTCAGAGCACAGAAAACAGACTGCACTGTGCCAGCCACGCTCTTCTGGGTAGGTGCCTTTGTGCATCCGTGTGTGACGGAGCTGCCCTTGCTTTTCTTCTGTGGGGTGAGGGATGAAGGCAGGATGAGGGATCTGGAGCAGTGATTGCTTCTTTGTACACTTTGTTTATCTGTGCATTGACCCCTGGGCTGTCAGCCACCAGACTAAAACTCTTCTCTTGTTCTAAGATGGGTGTTTAAATGTCTCTGCCTGTCATAATCTGGTGGAGGCTTTCTTGCAGCAGGAGCGAGTGTGACATGGCCAGGCGTGAGCAGCGTGGTGAGTCCCCACAGGGCTTCGTGAGGCAGCTGATGTGTGATCCCTGTGCCAGTGTGATAAAAGGGCCTTTTATGTCCCACAAGACAAAGCCTCTTGTTTGAAAAATGCAACTGAATGAAAAACACGATTCTGAATGCCCTAGACTCAGCTATTAAAAACAAACAAACATAAAAACCCCCACACAAGAAGAAAAAGAAAAGCTCCCCTGCCCCCCAGCCCAGTGTCCCAATGATGCTGTAATACCTCTTCATTGCAGAAAAGCTCTGTACAATTGCTTTGGGAGCTGGTAATGCTGTGGCTCACTAACCTTTCTTTCCATAGTCTGTTTTGTTATAACACCCTTTCCCCTTCACAGACAGCCCCAACAAGGTCAGGTGTCTGCTTTTTCTCTGTTGAATTCTCCCTCCCTCCTCTCAAGCAGAGAAACAGAAGGAAGAAGTGGTACTATAAAAAGTGAGAGTGAAACCTGTTTTATGGACTGAGCTGAACAGTCTAGGGACTGGAAGGAAGATTTTTTTTTTTTAAGTCAAGACCCATACAAACAACCCTAGGGCATATCCAGATCATAATACTTACCTGATAAAGTCAAACAGAGCAGCATTTTTAAAAGCTCTCGGCTTATGGTGGTGTTTGCTGCTTCTTTTGGTGTTAAAGATGTTAGAGATAGTCAGCAGCAAATTAAATTCCAATTAAGTGGTTACATAATGATGCTTTAGGAGATCCCTTTTTAAGGGAAATCCTCATGGTTTGAAAATGAATTGGTGCAAATGAGAATTAGGAAGAAGGCAGAACTTGTAAAGGAGCTTTGGCTGAATTTTCAGTCTGTAGCTCAGCCTCTTCTGCCTGGCAGCTCATGCCACCTGCCTGCATAGCCAAATCGGGCTCTGTTCTTGGTAGCATTCTCCAAGTGTTTCTGCCAGTTGTGAAATCCATCTCTTGTATCATGCAACAAGCCTGCTCAGGGCTGATTTTCTTGCTAAGCAGCTCCTTTATCCCCTGGAAACAGCCAGGTTTTGGTGGAACTGAGGCTTGGCTGAGACAACCATGGGAGTACTACAGGGAAGGGGCTGCTCCAGGAATGGAGATAGATCCCAGATGGAACATCAAGCAAGACAGTCAGTGCTGTGCACAGCATTCCTGCATCTTGCAGGGACCTGTATGGTGACATTGCCTTGGTCAACTAGCCTTTTTACTGTGAAGCAGTAAGAAAATTTACTTTTATAAAGATTTATTTTTATCTCTGTCAGTCTGATGCACCTTTGTTGTGATTCCTCCCTCTGCCCCATTTTTTCAACTTGAGCCCAGTGAAGTTTGTTGTCTTGCTGTTGGTGGCTTTTACTGACTGTTCAACATCTTGTTGTGCCTGCTGATGCTGGGAGGTGGGGTCTGAAGTGCTTTCCTTCATGTTTCTGCAGTGATGCAACTCTTGTTGACTTTCTCTGCTGCGAGCACCTGTCTGAGCTGCTTTCCCAGGCTGCCACACCTGCCCATTGCTCTCACCTCTAACAACTTCATTCTTTCCAGACTGAGTGAAGTGTTACAGAAAATGAGTATTTACAGCTACAGTCAAACTTGTGTGAGTGCTTGTGAAGGCAGCTGGGAGCCTCAGACAAAGGAAGGTTGCTAATCAGAGCACAGGCATTTGTTAAACTGAGCCTCTTGTTGCTTGAGCCTTGAGCCAGAGCCAGCCTGTTCAGGATCCTGCCTTCTGACAGTCTGTAAACCTCAATCCACCCCTCATCCTTTTGCTTACAAAGGAGGAGACAGCTGTGTCTGTTCCCATAGGCAGAGTAGGAACCTTTTATTTCTCAGCTTCAGGGTTGCAGTGAACAATGTGGGAGCAGGAAAATCTTGGGATGCAAATCTCATTTGAAGTCACACCAAGCCTGCCTAAATCCCCAATACAGACCCTGAGCTAGAGCTAGCAGTGGTGTTAGAATGTGCTTATCAGTGCCTGTGTTTCTGTTCCTTGTTGCATCAATCACTGCTCTCTCATGGTCACAGTGCCACCAGGGCATCCGATGCCCTGTCACGAATGTCTGGGATGGGGATGTGCGTAGGTGTCTGACTTTCTCCTATCCCTGTGGTGATACCTCCTGTCCAGGCTGGCTGGGTGGCACCTCAGCAGCGCTTGGAAGGGAGCATGATGGCAGATGGGTGGAGGAACTCTGTGCTTCATCCTCTCGGTTTCTTAAACACCAAGCAGATCTGATCCAAGTGGAGTTTCTGCGAGCTCGGGGTTTCGCTGTTTCTCATGCCTGCTCTTCTGTGCTTGCTCATGGTGCTTCTGCCGTTCAAGGAAACAGTGGCCATGCAAACAGCCTGTTCCTTGCAGTTTTTTGGGAGTTTGACTCTGGGGAAACAAGTAGGTGTTGATTCAAACAGTTTTCTTGCAGAAGACAAAACTATTTCTTTTTTGCAAACAGTACCAGGTATACTACTTTGTGCCAAAATACCCTCTTCGTATACTGTTCAGAATCTTTTGTTTGGGTTTGGTAGCTGTGTGCTCTCCATTAATATTTTGACACTGGATTCTGATTTTGTTCAAAGTTGTGGAAAATCTCTGGAGATGTGAGTTCTGACCTACAGAATACACTGACAGCAGGTACCTTAATATGTGTAGAATTACCATAGTCATAAAATAATACACAGAGCTAAATATTGACAAGGCTAATGGGCTTTTTGACTTGTTAAAGAGTGTATTTCCCATCTCTGAGTTTGACACATCTGTTAGTGGAAAGATAAACGTGGTTCCGGGAACTGTGGTGACACTGGTACTGATTGTTGCTATGCTGCTGTTGGAAACTGTGTGTTGTTGAATGCAGCCTGGTTTCATAGAGTGTTCTTTTTTTCTCTTTAGGTACTCCCTAAATTCATGAGATGGCCAACACCATGCAAATCTCCAAAGATGAGCTGGAGGAACTCAAGGAGGCTTTTGCTAAAGTTGGTGAGTCACACCGGGGAGGGCACCTCGCTCCTGCCTGCCGCACGTTTAAATTGGATTTATCCCACCCCTGTGATGAGCAGCAGTGCCAGCAGGATGTGGGCATTCTGCTGCTCTTGTGATTGTCTCTGTGCCAAGGAGTCCCTTGGCAGCTTTGTTGCTTCTGGCTTGTCACTTTGGCCAAGGAGCACAAAGGCAGGGACACAGGCAGTCTGGCTATCAGGGAGCGCTGGCAGACAGCCTTGTGCTCTTGCTCCAGGGGGGCTTTGTTGCTTCCTGATGGCAGAAGAAATATCCAAACAGGTTTTGCGTTGTTTTGGCCTTGGCAGCACTTCAGGGCTTGCACACTGCTTGGTTCTGGTGGTGTTGGTTTGGCAGATTGGCTGAGCTGTGTGCGTGGTCAGTGTAGGTGCTGCGTTTCTGGCTTGTGCAGGTGCATTTTGGGGCTTGTAAGCAAAACTGAGTTTGTTTCCCTGGCCTCAATGGAGCAGCTTGTGGTGATGATCAATTTCTTGTGCTGAGCACACCTCCATTGCCCTCTGGTGGCTCCATCTCTGCTGACCTCCCTCAGCCTGCTGAGCTCCAGGGGCTGCACAGCTTCCTCCACGGGCTGTCCTCTTCTGCCTCCCAGCTTTGCCCCTGTGCTGGCATTGCAGGAGCCTCTGGCAGGCTGCTTCAGGAAGCTGAAATGGGTAAAAAAACTGACATAATGGAAAAAATGGTTTTCTGTTGGTTTAGTTTCTTGATCTGGCTTACCGAAGAGTGAGAGAACCAGCAGGGAGGGGTGGGATGGGCGCTGGAGTGCAGCCGTGGGGGACTGAGGTCAGTGTGTTCAGCTGGGGAGCCACACCCGGGACTGGCACTGGCCAGGATCAAGTTGCACAAGTGGTGAGAGCCAGCATTTTGTTTTCCTAACTGGACATGGGCATCACTTTAGCACTGGTTATATATGTAAAATCATAGTTGCCTCTTATCTGTATTGGGTGGTGCCACCCTCTAGGGCAGGGAGGCTGTGAAAACTCTCATTTGTTCAGAATTTCCTGTCTGCAGAGAGAAATGTGAATTTCAGAGGCAACTGATTCTCATGGAGCAGTAACCCCTGTTGGAACTTGAAGCAAGTTGCATCTTAAGGAGTTCCCTCTCCTCTCTTGCTCTTCTCAAGACTTTTGCAGCAGGTAGAAGAGACCTACCACAGAGGGAGATGTTCCTTGGGAGGAAGCATAGTGTTTCTGTCTAATGTGCCTCAATAAGGTGAGATGTAGGCAGCTTGTTCTGTCCTTGGATACATTTAAAATTATTAATCCCTCTGGAATGTGGTGGCTTTTTGTCATTAGTGTGGGTGAAATGATCAAGATTAGTTTGGAAACATGGAGAAGCTCAAGTCAGATCCTGGTTTCTTGTAGGAAACCAGCTTACCCTGCTCAGGATGTGGGTCCCTGTTTGGTTTTAAATTATAAAGGCAGTGTCAGAACTTTAATATTAATGAGAAATGTGCTAATTATCCTGGACATACCCACAAATGAGATAGGATCTGCTAGTTCTTTTCAACTGCCTTGTTTTGTGTGCTTTAGGCATGGTAGAGCCCGCAAGCATGTGGGACACACCTGTCAGGAGTGTCTTTAATGCTCTCATTCCCTTTATTCTTGCCTAAAGGAGCCGTGTTTGCTCTGGGATATAGAACTGGTCGCTGGCTGGGTGACTGCCTTTCACTGTGAACTTCCAATAGCATCTTCAGTGAATGTGAACAGAAGCTGGACTAAGACTGCTATGTAAAATGAAGCCTGTTTTTCATCTCCCAGCTATCTGGAAGATTTGGAACACAGCTGAGAACCATGGTTATAGCAAAACTCAGCTGGTTGGCTTCTAGGTTGTCATGAAGGAGATGTGGGGAGGAGGAAATGTTTCACAGGGTGATTTCTGCTCACCAGAAGATGTGCCCTGCTCCAATGCACAGCTGGTTTGGCTTCCTGGAGACCTGCTTTAACTCCAGCATGGGGCAAGTTGTTGCTCTAGATGGGTAGGTTGATGGGGCTTTAAAGGTGTGTGTTTGACCCGCTTTTCTGTCTGCAGCTAGACTGGATTGAGACATCTGGGGATTCTGGAAGGCAGTGAGGTGTGTTACTGTGTGCTCTGTCACCACTTGCCTTGCATGCCACTTGAAGGTATTTCCTCTCTCCCATGCAACTGATGTGCTGTTCTCTGACAGCCAGCAAAAGGCATGAGTCCCACAAGCATCCTACTGCTTATTAAAACAGTCCACAGGTGAGAAGCCACTGTTGAAGGTTATCACTAAAGCCAGCTATAGCACAGACAAGCAGCTCCCACCATCCTACGGGCAGTTACTTGTCTTGGAACTGATCCAAGTGGTAAAGAGCAGTGGGGGAGAAGAGCTTTGTAACGTTTGAAAACAGTAATTAGTGGGGCATTGGAACTGTCTAGGCTTTGAGTGACCCACAGGTTAGTGGGAGAAGAACAGGTTGCTCCAGATCTCACTGGATCTCTGAATTTGTTCTGTGGAACAGGTGCCTCTGTGTGTGTACTTGGCCAAACAGGGGCACTTCAGAGGGGAGGCGTGGCAGAAAAAAATCCACAAACTTGCTATGCTTATTTGTCTTCATTCTCCCTTCTTCTAAGATAAGCAAAGATAAGCATCTTTTCTGGAAACATGAAGTACTCAAAAATCATAACTCGGCTGAACACTTTGTTCAGCACTGCGAGGTGGTAAAACAATGCTCCAAAACGTTTGCGTAGGGCAAATAGGGATCTGTGATCCTGGTGTGTCCTGCTGAGCATATGTCCTTAAAAGGAAACATGTGGGTTACTTTTCCCCTCTTGCATCCTGTTATTTAAGCTATTTTAAGTGCTTGTCCTCAGAGGAAGCTGAGCTGGAGCTTGAAGCAGCTTTGGGATTCGTGGCGGCTTTGCTGCGCCACCTGCGCATGGCAAAGGTGCCGTGCCTTGCTGCCCTGACCTTTCCCAGCTTTAGCACGCTGGCATGCATGCATCTTTCAGTAGAAATAGGAAACTTCAGATGTGCTGTAGTTTCCTTTCCATCAGGCAGACTATAATGAATCCAGGCTGTAGCTTGTCTGTTAAAACAATTTCGCTTTCTTCCATTAGTAATCCTGGGCAGGCCGCCGAACGATTTCATTTGGGATAGCTTCTATTTTGACAGCCTCTTCAGCTGCTGAATACCAGCTCAGGTTTTGTTAGAGAGTTCTGGCTGAAGTCAGGGCCTGTTGCAGGGCATCCAGCAAGGCACCATGTGGTGGGCCTGCAGTGATGCTGGAAATAGTTTTGGAACTGGCTGGTACTGCAGAGGTGGAGTTTTTTTGTGTTTTATTATTTTTTTTTTTAAATGCTGCTTCTTTGTACATTTGATGCCAGAAGGGGAACAGAGACAGTAGGAAGGGGAGCAGCTGCCCTGTGGAACAGGGGTCGCAGGTCTATTTGTCATGTCAAGCTGGTTGACATGTTAAGAACAGGTATATTTTCCATCTCATAATTAATCACTACTTGACTCTGCTACCAAGCCACCACAGGCCAGCACCACTTTATGGTAAAACCAGCAGTTTTAACACTCAGATGTGCCCTTCCGTGGCCAAGAAGCTAAAACTTGAAATGAGAGCATCTTCAGTGCAAAACCAGTAACTTGGTGTGTGGTCTTATAGTTAAACTAACAGACCTGATTTACTCGTAGTTCCCACTCCCAAGTGTCTGGCACATAGATGCCTTTTTTACTCTGTGAAGTAAATCAGTGATTAATTTTTTTCCCAGAATACTATGGCAGAGTAACTCTTACACGTGGTTAAGAGTTACTCTGAGATATTGTTACTATGGGATATTGTTAAGGGTTGCAAGAGCTTAGGTCCCGAGTCCTGAGAATCACAGGTTTTGAGTCAGTTAGGGTGTATCCTCTACATTTGATGTTGTGCTGTTTGTCTGAGCCCAATGCAGCCTTTCCTGATGGGCAAAATCTTTCTTTGTGCCATGCTGCTGACCTATGTGAGCTCCTTTGTGAGTGCACATTTCAGTGGCTCTTCGTGTGGCAGAGCTCCTATTTATTTATTTTTTTTAGTAAGCAAAGGTAAATCTTTGAACTAAGCACACCTGGAGGACTGGGGAGATGCTGATTTCAGGAGTGAATGAAACCAAACTGGGCAGATGTTGACCCAGCTTGGGATAAATTCCTCATACCTGCCCTGCAGGGCTTCATATGTAGAACCAAGATCTTAATAGGTTTCAGCATCCTTTTATCCATGTGTCCCTTATTGGAGTTGCAGACTTTGGATCTCAGTTTCCTGATGTCTCACCTAAGAGGCTTCTGCCTCATTAAATACCATAAAAGGTTTTATCCCTTCTGCACCTGAATAGGCTCAGACATAGCACATACAAGCCTGAATCAAAAACACTTCTGAATGCTTAACCTAGACATATCAAGAGGAAAACCTTTACTAAATCTGAATCAAAATTGGATCCCATCAAGGATACAATTTATATTTTGAAGTCTTATTTTTCTCTGTCCTTTGCCTTCTGCTTACATCTACTCTAAGGTTTGGGTAGCTGTAAAACTTAGGTGGTGGACTGATTGGAAGAAGTGGTGAACAGATGTTTTTGGATTTACCTGCTTAATTTGGCAGCATGCTGAGGGATTTTGGTTGGTTCAGTCAGGCACAGGCAAAAGCAAGGGAGTTGCCTGCAGGCTGAGGGTGAAAGCAAAGTTTTGTTTTAGGTTCATAGGCCCTGGAGATTAGGAAATCCCTTCTTGACTTATTTTCCTCATTGGCTGTAAGGAGGGGAAAAGATGCATGTTGTAAAGTTAGATTCAGTAATAAAAATACTGTAATAGAAGAAGCTGTGATTTATCTACAGGGGAAATAGTTTGCTCATGACATCTCAGGCTGGACTGTTAATAAATCTTGCCTTTGTAAGCTTGTATTATTTCAGAATAAAATTCTAAAATTGAGGGCCAGAGAGCAGCCTATTATTATCATTAATCATTGCCCCAAACCACTTTGTTTCCTCAGCACCATTGTAAACACTGGCTTTTCATGAAGCAGTTTAGTGTATTTATTATTCCACTGGAATTGATGCTCTTCCTTAGTCTGAGACACAGATACTGGGGTGTAGGAGGGAGTACAGGTTTGCTCTGGTTACTTCGGATATTTGCCACTGAGCAGTTTCACTTTCTTGCTAGCTGATAAAAACAATTTTAAAATCTCATATTCCCATATGGATCTGGAAAATGAGGACAGTTGGAGTGGCGGTGCAAACGTGCTGCTTGCTGGAACACTGCTGTTAAAGAAAACCTAAAAACCACAGAATCCTCATTAAAAGTAAATTGACCTCCACAATTTGGTTAAAAAAAATAACCCTGGACCTTAGAGATATCCTGATTGGTTTTTTTATTCTTGAAAGTATCTCCCTTCAAGCATAAATACTGACCCCAGTAGCTGTGGTGAGATGCCCTCTTGAAGAAAACCAAATTCTGGAACTGGTGCAGTTGTTCAGGCACTAAATTAACTTCCCTGGGCTGTCTGTAGCACTTGCCTGCAGCAAAGGATTTTAGCATCCTGTTACTGAGCCAGTAACAACACAACATGCCCTGAATCCCTGCCTCTCCAAAGATGGGGCTGGAGGGTCATACTTATGTCTTGAGGTGTGAATCTGGGCTGTACAACCACTTCAAATGCTCTGTCTGCTTGTGGACCCAACTCTGCTGAAATCTGGGTGCCAGCTCTGCTGTGAGCAACACTCTACTCATCCTGGTTAGCCTGGGGAAGGAGGCACCCAACCCCTGCCTGTCCATAGTGGCTGGAAAACCTCACTTGCCTGAAGAAGGTCTGGGGATGCTGGATTTGCCGTGTGTGGTCAGTAGATGTGATGATATCCCCAAAGAGGCTGGGGTCTGTTATGTGCAAAGCTCCAGTGTCACACTAGAGTCTTGTTTTCTTCCTCAGTCTAGTAGGTGACACTATCTCACTAAACACACGGTGCTGCTGTGGCTTGGTGATAGACTGTGAAAGCAAATGTCCTGGCAGAGCATTCTTGGGCAACAATAAAATATCTGCAATTTTCTGTCAGTGTTAAATGGAGAACATCGTTGACAACATGATAAAAATGCAACTGCAGAGCTGACTTGGTGTTTTTAGTTCAGAATGTAAGAGATGCTGTGTTTCGTTACCATCTATTTTTAACATGCAAAGGCTGTGGTATTTAGACATAAAAAGAGACATTCTGGAGATTGTTTATGAAAATACAGATGTTCTGTTGTGAAACTTTAACACCAGACTGGTCACATGTGCCCAGAGTCATCGTGGTCAGCCCTGCTTCAAAGCTGCTGTTGCCCAGAGCTTGAGGGTTCCCAGGACTTGTGCTGGGGCACTCTCTGAGGATGTGCTGTGTGTGTTCACTGTGTGCCTTTGGTTCCTACGGGTGCCCTTTGCACAATGTACTCCGTGATATTTTTGGTGTGGCCGTCCTGCTGTGTGCCCATGCCCTGCATGGATTCAGCAGGTCCCCAGTGTGCAGGTTGCTCTCCATGAAGCCCTTGGACATGGAGGGTCATGTTTTGATTATTGGAGGTCAGTTCTGTTAGGTACAGGCACATTTCTAAAACCTTCTGCTGCCTCTTCTCTTCCTCAGACCTCAACAGCAATGGGTTCATCTGTGACTACGAGCTGCACGAGCTGTTCAAGGAGGCCAGCCTGCCTCTCCCTGGGTACAAAGTGAGAGAGATCATCCAGAAGCTCATGATCGATGGTGACAAGAATAAAGATGGGAAGATTAGCTTTGAAGAGTTCGTCTATGTAAGTGATATTTCTGAATTGCCAGCAGCCTGGGGGGACCCCTTTTAGACAAAGCTAAGGAAGAGTAGAAGAGGTTGAACTTGACTTCTCAGCCACTTACCCTAATCCTAATTTTCTTTTGACAAACTGATCATTGTAGTCATGTAAAAATCAGTTCTTTTTCACAGGTGTCTGTATATGATCAGTCTTTTGTGCTGTTATTGACAGCCTTTAGATTTGGACAGAATATTGGTTGGTTTTTGAATGAAAACCAACCAAAAAGAATCCATGTGGTTTTGCTATGTGATAGCTCCATTGGAGGCCAAAATACTGTTTCATGATGTCACATGATGTGGCAACTGGAAAGAAAGACTTGCAATGATCCAAGCTTACAGTATTTACTGGAAGCTATTCAGTTTTTCGAGGCACACAGATGAATGCTTGTTTTCCCTGTGTATCAGTATAATTTCCTTTCTCAGTTTAATGGGACTACAAGTATGCTAAACAATTGAAAGGGCATTTCAAGACACACTTGGATTTGTGTTAGGTGCTAATCTAGGAAAATTCAAATCTCTTGCCTTGAAAGGGAAGAACAGGAATAAGGTGATGGGACAAGTTGGAGGATCAGTCTTTTTTAGTAGAAATAGGCCAGAATTTAAACATTTATTAATTTTTACAAAAGTGCAAGACTTCTTCGATGTATGTTTTCCATCCTTTTGATGCTCTGATGACTGAATGCTGAAGGAGTAGTTAAAGTATGTGCAGTACATTGAGGGAGCTGTTTTCATGTCAATTAGTTTCCTTGATATTTCTTAATTTATCTTCACTTTCTGTTCCTTAATTGTTTTCAGACCCTCTGAACTTTTTTGAGTTCGGAGTCAACTAGTAAGTTGGAGTTTGCAGTTTGTAAACACTTGCATGCTGGGTGCATGTTTCAGCTGTTGGTTTGAGCTGGTCCATAACTCTTAACTTTGCACTAGGAAGGAAGAAATAAATCTCTTCTGTTGTGTTTGAAAGGTACCAATGTTTGAGTAAAGACAAAATGTCTTAGGGCAGGTGAGGTGTGCATTAGCAGCAACGCTTAGCTGTATGATTTTTACAAACTGAACTCTTGCTCTGAGCATTTTTGCTGGAGTTTATGGTATAAAGAATGACATGAACTATCTTTACATTGGGACCAAGTGACTTAGTGGTGCCTCAGCATTAGAGCACGTATTCTCAAGAATATAGTAGTTAACCCAGGACATTTAAAAATAAATAGATCTAAAACAAAATCCTTGTGCTTAAAGCCAACCAACCAGAAATCCCCCAACTTTTTGGGCTCTCAGATCTTCAGTCAGCTTTACCTGATCAACCTCTGCATGCCATCAGGAGATTATTTAATTGCACTGTATCATCATTTTGACTTGCCACCTTCCCTGTGTTTAAGGGACGGGGAAGGTAAGGTGTGACAACCAGCTGCCTGGCCCTGTAGTGACACCTCTGCAGCCTGGTGTCCTCTCCTTTTAGCAGGAGCATGTTGTTGTCTTGCTTTACAGTGCTGTTTCATTGTCTTTTTCTGGGTAGTGTTTAGAGGACCTGTACACATTTCATTTGTGTTTTCAGCTTGGTTGAAACTAATTTAGTTTAGTTTTGAGGGAGTTACAGTAGGCTTTCCAGCCACTGAATGTGTTTTTTACTAATAGCTGGTCAGTTCTGTAGGGCCTTGGGGCCACTAACTGTAGCATCCAACCTGTGCAAATGGCATGTGCAGTCTTCTGTGCTGAAGCACCTCTTCTGCCCTCCAACAAGAGGGTATTTCACCAGTTAGGTGAAACCTGCTGTTGAGGAAGGTGGAGTCTTTACTTGGAGCACTCATTGTTACACTTTATTGCAGATTTGACTGTTATATGCTTAAAGAGAATTGTTGTTGGGTTGTGGACAAAGTCTTTGGTGTGAACTAAAGTCACAGTCACATGAGCATCTGGCTTACACAGAAAGGTTAAAATTGCACCACAGCTTTCTCAAGTTTTGCCCTGCGGGACCTGCTGCATGTGTTACCTGTGCTCAGACTGTAAAGTTTCATGGGGTTTTTTTGTCGTCTCTTGAAATCTACTTGTAAAGGTAAATATATGTAAGGTACTTCATGCCTAATGCTTCTGTTTCAATGGGCACTTGCAGTGTGTGTTTGAGAAAGTGGGATGAGTCTCTGCCCACTGTCCATGTCAGATTTAATACCACTACACCCTTGCTGGGCCCTTCACATTTGCTGATTTTACTGTGAAGTTTGCTTTAAAGCTGAGAAGAAATAGCTCCTTGTGGTCCTTTTTATTTTATGAAGATGGATTTTTCTTGCCTAACAGAGCACTTTGAATTGTAGATTTTCCAAGAGGTGAAAAGCAGCGATATCGCTAAAACGTTCCGAAGAGCCATTAACAGGAAGGAAGGAATCTGTGCCATTGGGGGCACCTCAGAGCTCTCCAGCGAGGGGACCCAGCACTCCTACTCAGGTACCACTCTGGCTCCCACTCTTCTCTTGGGTTTTTGGAGGTCCTATGTCAAAACCAGCCCATTTCTACCACCATGCCGTGTGCTGTGCTCTAGTTTTCTGAGACCTGGGAGATCTCACGTCACGGTGAAAGCAGGACAGAATTTATGTGCTGCAAATTAACAGTGTATAAGTTAAATGTGTTCTTATTTGCTTTGTTAACTATGCTTGCTGATGAAGTCCTTGTGTCACACTTGAGTATGATAAAGTTGTTAAGTAACAAGCAAATAACAGCAATATTCTGATAGTTGTGAGTTTTCTTTCTTTAAACTTCATGTGACTAATAAAATGTATGGTAATGATAGTGGGGCTGTTATTTCCCTGGGCTATTATACTCTGCTTCTTTTGGGAAAACCTTTGTTATGAAAAACCTGCATTAAATTTATGATTGGTTATCTTAGAGGAAGAGAAATATGCCTTTGTCAACTGGATAAACAAAGCCCTGGAAAATGATCCCGACTGTAGGCACGTTATTCCAATGAACCCAAACACAGATGACCTGTTCAAAGCTGTGGGAGATGGCATTGTGCTGTGGTAAGTCATGATGGCTCCTAATTAAAGAAGTTAAAAATCAGCAAAATAACTTTCCAAAAATGTAGCTTGGGGAATTTTCATCCTATTCTAGGCTGGTTTTGTGACTGGTGTGTGTGCATAACGTGCTGCACATATAAAAAGAGGCTCAGTCTCTCAGGCTTTCATTGCCATTGTGTGATGCCTTAGCTTTGGTGCCAGCTGATATTTTCATCCAGTGCTTTTGTTTGGGCTTGAGACTGAGTTTGCTGAGGGGGCAGAAGGTGCTTTGTGGGAGCAGGAGTTGTCCTGGTGCAAACTCAGCCTGATGCTGGGGAGCTTGAGAAGAGGCACATGTGATAAATGACCCATTCCCTTGGATGTTTAGGCAGACAGTGTTCTCCATGGGAATGTTAGTGACCTTATTATGCATTAACCCAAAAATGGATTTTCTGGAAATCTTCTTGTTCTTTTTAATAACTGCACTAATGTAGGTTAGGTGACTTATTCTGTTACATGCTGAGAACAGAAGGCATCCAGGGCTGCTAAATACCAGCAACCTTCTGTGTATGAGATTTTTGTTGGTTTTATGGGTTAGGCTCATTTGTTTTATTGTGAGTGAATTAATATAGTGGAGAACTGGGTCAACCTGGAATTTCAGGATCTCTATATCAATACACAAAGTAAGTTTAAGTGAGTTACCTCTTCTCTTTTGTTGCTTTTATTTTTTAACTTTAGCTCGTGATGCGTATTTTTAGTTTTATTTCCCAAGTTTCAAGTAATTCATGGCTTTAGGCAAAGACTGAGCTGAGTAGGAAGTAGTTCATACCATAAAGTTTAAATTTGCCGTTTTGGTGTTGATTAAAAATTCATTGTGCTCACATGCTCTCCACTGAGCTTTCCAAGTGTTTGTTCCTTTTTGGGGCAGGTTTTCTTGCCAGCAGTAGTAAACCTTTACAATAGGAGGAAGTTTTGTTGTCTTACTAGAATGTGCAGTGGATGTCAGCAGAGCAATGAGTCTTCACTAGTTCAGGGACTACTCTGTGAATAATTCATGTGCTCTTTTTGCTCCAGCAGCTGAGATCAGTAGTGGCTGGGAACATGTTTAAAGTTTCAGGCTTAGCTATTAGTTACAAATACATTCTTGATAATGTAAATATTAACTTCTGATTTATGCAATCTTGATTTTTATGGGAAAAAAATTACACAAAACCAAGCAGGGTAAAGGAGATGTGCTGTGGTGAATATTGTCACAGTGCATTGAGTTTTGTTCGAATTAAATACTAAGTGTTGTTCAAATATCACTGGTTTTCCTCCTAACAGCAAAATGATCAATCTTTCTGTTCCTGACACAATTGATGAAAGAGCAATTAATAAGAAGAAACTCACACCATTCATAATTCAGGTATAAAGCATTTCTGTATTTTATTTTCTGAAATTCATATTAATATAGAATTAATGAATGTAGCATGGTGGCTCAAGGCATTATTGTGGAATGTTGGAAAGGAGCAAATTTTATAGCTTCTGTTTAATTATTAAATGCAGTTTTGTACCATGCATAATTGACAGTTCTGTGGGCATGGTTCAAAAATGCTGAATTAATGACAAAATGGGTAAAGTGGCTGAATTGTTGTGCATACGTGATATTGCTGTGGTGATTATGTACAGCACTGTCTTTTTTAAACAATGTGGTATTGGTGTTAACTATGAATCATGTCATACTAGGGCAGGTTGTTTTTGTGAGGATCCCTCTGTGTGTGTAAATTAGCACTTCTCTAGCCTTATTCTTGTCGGTGCCACTAGATGCAACTAACTCGGAGGCTGAAACTGAATACCAGAGGCTGAAATTAAACCCTGGTGCCTAGTTCAGTTCTTATTGATTCAGCCTGCTGCCACCACAGCTCCCTTCAAACTTCAGCTGGGAGTGTTTCCTCTGAGCTGGAGTTTCTGCTGAGTTGGAGCAAGGACAAGGAGGGAACCTCCACCCTGCTGGTGCTGGATGAAAGGGAAAGCAGCATCTCCCTGGACTGTGTCTGACTGGGCTCTGCTGTTTGCAGGAGAACCTGAACCTGGCCTTGAATTCTGCATCTGCCATCGGCTGCCATGTTGTCAATATTGGCGCGGAGGACTTGAGGGAAGGGAAGCCCCACCTGGTCCTTGGGCTGCTCTGGCAGGTCATTAAGATCGGCCTGTTCGCTGACATCGAGCTCAGCAGAAATGAAGGTAAATTAAATCCTGAGTGGTGACTCCTACAGCATGAGTACAGCATGGCTTGTGCTGTCAGCCCCAGCCCTGCCTCTTCCCCCGCTCCTCTCTGCTGGAAGAAGGATCATCAGGGCATGTGCCAAGCTGAATGTTCTGCAGCCTGTTGGTAGCTGTGCAGCAGATTCGTGCAGGTGGGCTGTGCCATCCTGGTGATGTGTATCAGCCTTGGAGAGCTGGCTGGACACCAGCCTGTAAGTCAAGATGCAGCTTGGCTTGAGCCTGGGCACACACTGCTTGGTGATGCCCTAGGCTGCTCCCCAATGGTGTTGAGATGTGGCAAAAGCTGCTTGGATCCTTTTAGGATTATAGACAACTGCATAGCTTTCTCAAAAAAAAAAAAAAAAATTAAAAAGGGGGCTTCAGCTCTGTGGTAGTTATTTGGTTTTAAAATACTCCTTGCTACTGTCAGTGGAGCAGCTTGAGCTCTCACTTTGTCCTTGGTGGTGAGAGACTGATGCTGCAGATCTCTCCCTGTGTTCACTTGGTCCTGCATGACAGCCTCCAAAATTTAAACTTTTCAAATCATCTGAAGAGCTCTGATATTCCTGCATGTGCTATCAGAGCATCCAGATGGATGGAGGGGCTTCAGTGTCTTTTATTTAAGCTTGCCCATCATGAAGTGTTGGCATTGTTTGGTTTAGATTGAAAATTCATGGCAGAGGAAGCAGTGGCCAGCTGAAAGGGTGCTTATCTTGGCTCCTTTGGGTTTTTTTAATGGTGCTTATGAAACTGCTTGGAAGCACTTTCATTGAGATAGAAGTACATTTGCATTTAGCTTCCTGTCATCAGCTTAAAAGACTGCACATACACTCCAGAGAATTTTGTAACACAAGAAAAGGGAAAATACTTTTTTAACATATATTTCTAGATCATTTATACTCCTCTCTGTGTAACAACCAACTCAGGAAAACTCTGCTAATACCCAGAATATTTTGACATAATCAGTAGTTGGTATTGTACCCCCTTGAAATCTTGCTGCAGCTCAAATTCTGGCCTGCAGGTTTGACTCTTCCCTCACAATAATTTTTCTTGTAGCACTGGCTGCCTTACTTCGTGATGGTGAAAATCTGGAGGACCTTATGAAACTATCCCCAGAAGAGCTGCTCCTAAGATGGGCCAACTTCCACCTGGAAAACGCAGGCTGGCACAAAATCAGTAACTTCAGCTCAGATATCAAGGTACCAAAGCTCTCCTGATTTGCAGTGCCTGGGAAAAGACTGGGAGCTGGACAGGGATGTGTTTGCATGTGCAAATGAGGCCTTTCATCCTCAGGCAGGACCTTTTTAGACCCTAACACACTGAGTGGTCTTACCAGGGGGGTTTTGGATGTTGTATTTGAGGTCCTGCAGTGCTGTTCTCTCTTGCCATCAGAGTGAGCCCAGTGTTGAACTGTCTGTTTCCTCCAGTGCTGCTGTTGTGTGTTTTAATCAGCTATGAAACTGGTATTGCTTGTATGTTTTCAAATGTCCTTAATCCATATTTTGATGAAGATAACGGGGAAATGCTTCACTGGAGAGTGATACTTCCACATACTCTTGGCAGGTGGTGGGCTGGAGTGAGGAAGGGAAACAAGGCCTCTCATTCTTCACACTGGGTTTAGTAGGAATGGGAATGGGGACTCCTAAAGCTGCTTTTCACATGTGAGTGGGGGCACTGGTGAGAAATGGAGGATCATGACTGTGGCTCAGTGTGGGGCGTCTGGACACTGGTCTCAGCAGTTTTCTGGAGCTTATTCACATGGCCAGCAGTTTCGAGTAGGAGAAAGAAGATTGAGATAGGAAAAAAAAAATTGATAATTGAGGTATGTGAGGATCATAGATCTGACCTGTTGTGTGCATGGTCGCTCTTATTTCCAGCTTCAGAATTACTTACAGTTTTGCTGATAGCTGTTGGCTTCTCTGGTGCATCCCCTAGGCTGCCATGATATGCTGAGGTCCTCCTTAGTGCTGAGGACTAAAAGGACATGTAGTTGATAAATAATCACTACAGCTCTTGGCTCCTCCTGGTTTGTGACCGTCTCTCCTCTAAGCTGTTCTAGCTAATGGGCAGGCACAGAAGAAAACATTCAGACATCTTATAATCAGCTTTTTGCTTAGAATTTGTCTTCACTGAGCCATTTTCTGTGGCAGTAAGAATGGCTGCCTTGTTTAGAGGTTAGGGCTGCCTTGGGGCATCTGGGGGCCATGAGTGTGAGCAGCATGGGGTCATTGCCTCCTCCAGCCACTGCAGAGGTGGCTGTGACACCAGAGCTTGTAGCAAAGGCAGCTTTCAAACAGTCAAACCACATAATTGTCATCTTAAATATTTCTAACCTTTTCCCTTTGTTTCCTTTCCTGCTGCCTGGATTTCTACCACTGTGCTCTCTTTTAAGCTTACAGATTTTGGCAATTCAGTAAAGGTACATAAGCCAATTATGCACGGTGACTTGTTAAAAATGAGCTTGAAATGAATTGTTATGGTGTATTCACTGCTGTGCAGGAGAGCTGAATTTTCTTTTTCATTCATTTCAGGATTCCAGAGCCTATTTCCACCTCCTCAATCAAATTGCACCCAAAGGGCAGAAAGAAGGAGAGCCTCAGATTGATATTAACATGTCGGGTTTCAATGTAAGTATTCAGGCTGTCATGTCCTCATCCTGTAGAATCATGAGCTCCCTGTACCCTATCATTGCCCCATGACATCTGGGTAACCTGGTATCTTAATTTCTAGAGCGTGTACAGTGTCAGTGACCATGTGCACACCTCAGGTGTGTGCTCAATGAGTGCTTGCTTCCAGCCTGGTCACTACCCTCCAATTAACAGAGATGATTGAGAAATCCTCTGTGGGCTTGCTCCATTTGGGAGCATATTGACTTCTTTTGAACCACTAAGTTTCAAAAGCATTAAAATTTGACAGCATGTGAGCTTGGAAAGCCCCATGCTAAGAAAAATAGCAAGACAAGCCGTGACAGTGGCACAGCAGCAGGGGTTGGTGCGTGTGCCTCATCCCTTCACTCGTTAGTGAACAATGCCAAGTGTGGACTTGTGACATTGCTCCAGATAGTGGTCAGGAGCTTCCCATCTGCTTTGTAGTGTAGCCCAGTGTGTTCCATGACAGCTGTTGTCCCTTGCATCCCTGGCAGGAGAAGGATGACCTGCGCAGGGCAGAGTACATGCTGCAGCAGGCCGATCGGCTCGGCTGCCGGCAGTTCGTCACGCCGGCCGATGTGGTCAGCGGCAACCCCAAACTGAACCTGGCCTTCGTTGCCAACCTGTTCAACAAGTACCCAGCACTTACCAAGCCTGAAAACCAGGACATCGACTGGACCCTTTTGGAAGGTGATGGCCGTTATCAGTCACAAAACTAGCAGGAGGGGACTGTCTGAAGTAAACAGCTGTGTCATTGGAGGCTGTGCCCTGCAGAGGTTATCTCTGTTGAAGTAACACCTATGATTTGAGGCTTCAGTGCTGCAGTGGTTGTTTACTCATTTGAGGCAGATGAGAAGGGCACCTGGCAGCCTGTTCAGCTGCTCTGACCCTGTTGTGGAGCCTGAACCTGTAGGCACTCTGCCAGCACCCCGTGGAATTTGGTTTTGCCATTTCCTGTGATGGGCAAGAAAACCTCAGAAATGCACTGAGATGTCCATGGGAATGCTAATTGTTGGCACAACTGGGGCTGGGCTGTGACAGCAGTTAGCTAACACCCATGTGAGAGACCTTTCTGCTCCTTTTTCTTGCGGAAAGTGCAAAAGGCTCTTCTGAGGCCTGAGGAAATCAAAATGACATCCAAGACTAGATAGCAGGGTCACTCTCTTCCTTTGAAAAAATTTATAGTAGGAAAAAAAATATTCTTTTTCTGCTTAAAACCTCCTGGTGAGCTCTGCTGCTCAAAGCTCCCTGACTTGCAGGGTGGAAATCCCTGCTCAGCTTTGAACTTAGAGAATTTGCAATGAACCTGTTTTCTGCTACGTAGGAGAGACGCGTGAGGAACGGACCTTCCGCAACTGGATGAACTCCCTGGGTGTGAACCCCCATGTAAATCACCTCTATGGGTAAGCTTTAGGCTCTTGGGAGACACAGCTTTTTCTTTTTTTTTTCTTTTTATTGTTGTTGAAATTGCAAACACCTGTAAAGAATAGTAATTATTCATGATGTGACAGAGTGCGCTCAAATCTCGAAGCATTAGACTTAATCCGTGTTTTCCACTTTAGTGATCTCCAAGATGCACTGGTAATACTACAATTATATGAAAAGATCAAAGTTCCTGTTGACTGGAATAAGGTTAACAAGCCTCCCTACCCTAAACTTGGAGCAAATATGAAAAAGGTAAACATGTCAAAAGACTTTAAAAGAAGCCATGGACACCAAAACTTCCTGTTTGAGGCTTCCAGTCAATTGTGTGTGTTTGTGAGTGATTTTTGCTGTTTAAACTCTTGTCCTGTATAGCTGGAAAACTGTAACTATGCTGTAGACTTGGGAAAGCATCCAGCTAAATTCTCCCTGGTTGGCATTGGAGGGCAAGATCTGAATGATGGAAACCCAACGCTGACACTGGCCTTGGTCTGGCAGTTGATGAGAAGGTAGGACCCCTCTCAAACATGTGAAACTTGAGAATGGAGTACAGAATTTGGGAAGTTTCCACGAGAGCGTTGTAGTACCTGGAACAGGTCACCCAGAATGATTGTAAAACCTCTGTCCTTTGAGGGGTGGCTGAGACACACCTGGAAAAAACTGTGATAGAGCTGCACATGAGAGGCTGGAGCAGACACCTCTGGACAGCCTGTTGGTGGACCTGTGATCATCCTGTGACAAGGATCACCTCTCTCACCTGCTCAAGTCTGGTCCATTTGCAGAAACCCTGAGCAGTAACATTACACAACTTTTATGTTCTGATTTTTAATTGGAAATTGAGAGGGAAACATTCAGGGGCTGCTTTATAGACCTCTTTTGCATTGGAATGGAGGAAAGAAGAAACTTAATAACAGATAAAAGTTATCTTCCTGTTACCTAGTTCTGAAGAATTGTAAGATTATGCAAATATATGTTTGGAAGAAAGGTGTGTGATAGCTCCTAATTTGACATTAGAGGTCTGAATGCCAGCTCCGGAGGTAATCCACACTTTTTAGGTGATGGGTTACCCCTACGGAGCAAATGTTTAATGACAAAACAGTTTAACGAGTGTCCTGAGCCCAGGCAATTTTTTGAACTCCTATTAAAAGACATAAAATGCTAGAAAGACGAATGCTTTAACAGAAATCACACTTCAGATAAGATATATGGTTCTTTCTTTTTGCTAAAGTTTAAAAAAAACCCCAGACCCAGAGCTGAGACTATGCAAAGACTTTCCAAGGTGCCATGGTTCATGTTGCATCCTGGCTGCATGGCTTTGTCCTGGCTCTGTGCCTGATGTTCTCTCTGCTGGTTCTCAGGTACACGCTGAATGTCCTCGAGGACCTGGGTGATGGTCAGAAAGCCAACGATGACATTATAGTCAGCTGGGTAAACCAGACCCTGAAAGAAGCTGGCAAGTCCACCTCCATCCAGAACTTCAAGGTACAGGTTCCCTTCTTGCCTACAAAAGGAGACGAGTGCCCAAAAATTTTTTCCTCAGCTGGAGGAACAGCAGGGGCATCTTAGAAAGGAGTTTAAACAGGACAGGATTCAGACTGTGCTGGGAACTGAGTGGCTTCAACCTTCTTCTTCAAGATGGGAGAATGTTTAGGACTGCCCATGGTGGGGAATAGTGGCTCAGGAGGGGGGTGGGCAGGATCTGGGGCAGAGATGGGAGGTGAGATGCTGGCAAGCAAAGGGGCTGGAGCTGGTGTGCGTTTGGAGGTGAGCATTGTGCCTTGGGCTGTGCTCAGCAGGGCAGAGCTGCTGCCTGCACAATGGTTACTTCTTTGGATTTCCCAGAGCACTTGCAGTAAATTGGAATATTAGTATTGTATTATCACCAAAGCTGAGGCAGCAGCTTGGTTTTCCCTCTGGTCCACCTGGGAATAGTCACTAACACTGCTGCTTTGAAAAGGCTCATTTAAAACTTCTGGTTGCATGTTGCAGAGCGGCTGAATTGAGGTGAGAATTATGCTTTAAGGATTGGACACTCATCTTTATTTCTCTGTCCCTGTGTTCTCTAGGACAAGACTATCAGCACAAGCTTGGCAGTTGTGGATTTAATCGATGCCATCCAGCCTGGTTGTATCAACTATGACCTAGTGAAGACTGGTCACCTATCGGAAGATGACAAGCAAAACAATGCTAAGTAAGTTTGCTCTCTCAGATGCTGTGATGCATTGAAAGGGTGCACATTCAATGTGCTGGCCTCAAGCTGCAGGTGCTTTGACCAGTTTATTGCTGTGGTTTCCAGTCTCTTTTAGCACAGTATTTTTTACACGGGCAGCACTCAGTGGAGTCGAGTTGCTGTCCTTGCCCGTGACGCTGGAGGGAGCAGTTGGCTGAACTCTGACTTGCTGAGAGAAATGCAGAACAGCTCCAGCAGCTCTTACCAGCGATGCTCTATTTCTCACCTGTTTGTTCAGGCATTTGAAGTGTTCTTACCAGTGATACTCTATTTCTCACCTGTTTGTTCAGGCATTTGAAGTGTTCAGCTGGTGGCTGGGAGTTTTGAAATTGAACCCTTGTATGTCTTATGTCTTGTTGAATCATCACAGATTGTCAAGTTTAAAGTATGCATATTAAAACATGCCTTTGAAATGTGTGTTCTGTGGCTGTTCTGCAGTGGCAGAATGACAGCAAAATTTCTGGCAGATAATAGTCTCACTTTGTTATTCATAAGGAGCAAACAGAAAAGGAAGTGTTACATGATTAATCCTTCATTATATATGCTATTAGCTCTAACAAATATTAATTAAGATTCTTTATTAACTGTCAGTAAAGTGGACTTGACATTCAAAGGTCAATTTGCACATTAAAACCACTTTACTGTGGAAAAGGAAAACATTAAAAAAATAAGAAAAACTTGTAAAACAAAAGGATGTGGTGTGAATAAACTGTTGCACATCTTGAATCTCAATAAAGAATAGGTGAAATTGTGCTGCATAGGGCAGGATTTGACTTGCCATTTACTGATAGCAGTCTCAGTGCTGACCACCTTATCTTTTCCATGGTGAATAGGTATGCTGTGTCCATGGCAAGAAGAATTGGTGCCAGAGTTTATGCTCTTCCAGAGGATCTTGTGGAGGTGAAGCCAAAGATGGTCATGACCGTGTTCGCCTGCTTGATGGGCAGAGGAATGAAGCGAGTGTAAAAGGGATGAGCCACGTAAAGAAAAAAAAAAACCAAAATGCAACCAAAACCCAACCTGCCACCCTGGGTGCATGAGTAGCAGATCGGCTGTGACCACGTTGAAATGCTGTTGGCCTTGGAACTGTTGAAGTTCAAAGGACTTTGTTTTGCTTTGCAAGACAAATTTATTAAAATTCTCAGGGGGAGGAGTTATAACCAACAGACGTGCTCTTTTCCCAAAGGAAAGTTTAACTTATCAAGAGCTCACAGAAATGCATTCATAGCAGACCTGCATCTTGCAATATTGCTCTGGAGCTGTTTTCACTCCATTATTTCTCAGATACTTGATGTGTGGTTTTATACCCCTGAGGGCTATAAGGTGGTTGGTATGAGTTGTAATGGAAACAAATCTAATTTCTATCTGCAGTCCACTTTAATTTCTGTCATACAGTCCAAGCATTTTTTAGGTTTGACCACATCCTTAATTTTGCAAATAAATCTACAGTACAAGTTGGGACCTGCAGGCCAGCTCGCAATGCTAAATGAGAAATGTGTAATTAGGAAGATGTACTTCCTCTGGTATTCTTTGTACATGGTGCTTTTTTTGTACATCTGACTATTTTGATTACTTTACAAATAAAGCATGGCAGTTTTTTCTCTTGCTGCTTATAAAAAGGGGGGTTTTTTGTTTATTTGTTTGCTTGTTTTTTAAGGTTATACTACATATGATAATACCACCATCCTTGCACCTCTTGCAGTAACATATGATCATGTTGCTGATGGCTCATGTTACACCTGAGAATGGAAGTGAATGCATTTTTGTATGCATCTTGGTTCAGTTCTGTGCACCTAGAAAATAATTTTTACAAGAATCTGCATGAAAACTATAACTTTTTTATTTAAAATGCTGTTAGATACAAAACCATACTACATTGTGGAGAGGTTTTGTGCAGGGAAGAGGCAAATGGTATAAACAGCAGGGTTCAATAAAGTGAACAGCAAATGTGCTGGAATATAAAATTATTTTTAGAGATAAATGGAAGGAAGCATTGTCGCCAAAGAAGGAAGATGCTGTATCCATAGGAGTTCATATTCTCTTGCTTTGGCAAGCTGTTTGCTATATTTTGAGATCATATTGCTATTCCAAGCTATTCAAAGTGATGTAATATGGTGGCAAAGCATCAGTTGAAATAAAAACATTTAAATACACGCTTCTCTCCTTATTTGCACTGACCCAGCCTGGCAGCCTGTCTTCAGTTGCAGCTGCAGTGCCACACACAATCTTCATCTTTAATGGCCTGATGTAAATCTGATACAAGGTACTGGTCCTTCAGAGCGTGGTGAGGGGTTGGTGCTGCTGGGAGCACAGCAGGGAAAGGTCCCTTAAAAGCAAAGTTGGTTTGAAGCAGCAGCTTCTGTGTTGTTGTGCCGTGGGGTCTTCAGAGGTTAACATTTGTATGAGGGCTAATTGAGTGAAAGGGAATTAATTTTCCTGTGTGTAGGAGATGAAAAAAAGGCAGGTGAAAAGGAGGAATTTGGCAGGGAGCTGAAGAGGGGCTGGGGCACCTGGGAGGAGATGAGCAGGAGCCCTGCCATCTGCAGGGGTGAGGGGTGGCACCGGCTGGGAGTGCTCCCTGCTCTGGGTGTGGGGTGTCAGCAAACCCCCCCAGTGATTCCCTGCATGAAGCCTTGTGCAGAGCTGGCTGGAAACTTTCCACTGGTACAATTTTTTCACAAGAAAAGTATGTTAACAAAGCTTCCCACAGGAAACTGCATGTTTTCACTCAAGATGGAGTGATACACCGTAAGTAGAGTCACAGCCATCCCACTGAAACTGTTCTGGTGATTTATGGCACTGGCTGGGGTGTGGTGTAATTAAGGTCAAAATTCTTGGACTTTGGAAGTGGCCATGTGCATCTGTACTTTCTTGCCTCTTCTGCCTCCTCGTACCAGGTTAAAGGGGGAGAAATGGGTACTTTGACAGTTACAGAATGGGAAAGCATCTCCTTGTGCTGGATGTATTTAAGAAAGAAAAGTTTGGGGTCCAAGCAAAGTAGATCTGTCACACTGAAGATCCAGTGCAGGGCAATCAGGACAAACCCAGTGCTTTCCCTCCAGTAAATACTCTTAACAAGCAGGTTTTCAAATAGTTTGTTTTGTCAAACACACCTAAAATTTTCAACAGGAGATGTAAACTTCAGCACATTTCCTTCTTCCTGCAACTCTTCTTGCTCTTTAATATTAAATTATTTGTTAGTATTTATACTTCGTTTTGCTTCTTCAATTACATGCTTTTTCTTTCCAAGGTTTTTTTAGCAGTGTCACCTTTGTTCATATTGAATTTTTTTAAACAGTTGGATTTGCTGCTGCCTTTTGGGGTGCATGTTGCCCTTATCCGTCATCTTAAGGTCCTCCTTCAAATGCCTTTGCCAGCCCAGACTGCCTCTTCAGGGTCTGTGTTTTCTGGCCTTCTTCTTGTATTCCTTGCAAGTTTCATTTTTTGTGGATTAAAAATGTGGCCACACGTTCTCCCTGAGCATACTGTGTATAACTTGTTAAATATTTCTATGACTTTTTATCATAGCACAGAGGAAGCAATTTAGTTGTGTTCCTGTTTAATGAGGTGGTGGTGTAAAAGTGGAAGGAATATTTTCTCAAAGCGTTCAGAGAAGGCAAGGTTCTCGTCCATATAAATTTTTCACCAATTTGTATTATTCAATGGAAAAAATGGAATCTTTTAGGGACTTAAGAAATTGCTGAGGTGGACTTTGCTTGCTTTTTTTGCTTCTGCCTTTTTCTATTGCAGCTTGACAGAGAGTAATGCAAAAGCAAGAAACCAGCTGGAGTATTTTTCCACCACTTCTCAAAGTATGTGAAGCTGAGAAAAGTGAAGATGATGAAACAGCACAAACAATCTAAGCAAAAATTTATTGTATTGACCATTAAATGCTTTGCACAAGCCTAACCACAACTATAACGAGGATGCAGCCTGTGTGGTTTTGTTGTGAAGCCCCACTTCGTCCCTTCCCTGGTGTAACAGCAAAGGCTGGTCCTGCTCTGCACTCCATGGCAGGTTTCCCATGTCATATTGTGCAGGTTTGTGTGTTTTCAGCCTAAACAAGGGTTTATTTCTCTCTTACCTCTTATCAGCTTGGGATAATTCCTCTAAGGACAGGGACAAATGTGTTGTGTCTGGCACACATTCCTTTGCTTCCTTCTGTGAGCACCCAGTAAACATTGGATAAGGGCTTTTAATGTACCTGCACAAATGGAAAATTCCATTTGGGAGGACAGAGGAGGCTGATCTGTGTCTCCCAGCAGCTGAAGGGAGGTAGACTGGGGATGTGGCACTGGAATTGTGCTGTGGCAGAGCTCTTTGGCTGCATGCAGGGAGACAGACACAACTTGTACAGACCATCTCTGAGACAAATGACCTCCTTGCAGGGGTAAATGCAGAGCCACATTAGCTGAGGTTCAGTGCTGTGAGGAACAGCTGAGTGATAAAATGTTTTACTTGGTGGTGTTTTTGCCCACATCTCCAACACTGTCTTACATTCCAACAGCAGAGATCCCCATGTGCCTGCTGTGGGAAGGTACCATGTGCTCACAGCAATGCTGAGGGACTGGGTCTTTTCTCAGGACTCCAGATGTCCTGGAGCACATGCAATTCATTCCTATTTCAGCAGTACTCACAATATGCCCAGTATGGGCTGGGCACAGGAAGGCAGCCCCTCCCAGGGAGGTCACACCTGGCTGTGGTCAGTTGGGAAATGGGGAGGGCAGAGGGGAACATGCTTCCCAGCCCCACATCACCAGCACAGGCCCCAGCCCTGAACTTGCCAATGTGAGCATTTGCATTGAATTTTGATGCTAGCATTTCAGATTAGAGTATTGCCCATAAATGAAATAATTTATTCCTATATAATAAAACCCCTTTATTTCCATATAAAATCCACCTGTCATGAAAACCATTGTTCATAAACAGATTTCAAGAAAACAAATAAGCAGCCTCCACTTTATAACTGAAACACCATCAAAACGTGGCCACCACGGTGCCCCATCCCCTCTCATTGCACCACGTGTGGCAGGCCAGTGCCAGCAGGATGAGCTGGCCGGGCAGGGCAGGGGGCCTGGGGGCCACGCTGGTACCAGCCACCCTGCACTTGTCCTCGCTGGCCAGCTCCAGTGGCACGGGGCAGTGCCCCAGGGGGCCAGGGCGGGGCTCCTGGGGTGCTGTTGTGTTGGCAGGGCCCGGGAAGGCACAGTCCAGCCCCTCGATGACCGCCCGGCGCGTGGTCCAGCGCCAGAGCCAGAGCAAGCTGCAGTCACACCTCCAGGGGTTGTGGGACAGGAACACGTACCTCAGCCTGGTCACTTCGGAGAACAAGCTCATGGGCAGGGAGCTGAGGTTGTTTTTGCTCAGGTGAAGGAAGTGCAGCTTGTTTAGGTATAAAAAAGCAGAGCCTGAGATGGAGGAGATCTGGTTGTTGTTCAAGTACAAGTTTCTCAAGTTGAGCAGCTGTCTGAAGGTGCAGTCGACAGCAGTGATTCTGTTGGCTTCAAGGTGCATGGTCTTGAGCTGGATCAGTCCTTCAAAAAGCTGATTAGGCAAATCAGTGATGAAGTTGTGGCCTAAATTTAACATGCCCAGTCTGAGAAGCTTTGCAAAAGCTCCGTTTTGGATGATCCATATCCGATTCTTCCTGAGATTCAGATCGTTCAGGGTTTCCAGGTCCTTCAGGGAATCTCTGCCGATGGCTTCTATGTGATTGCCCTCCAGGGACAGCCTCGTGAGGCTGGAGAGGTTCCTAAAGGCTTGTGGCACATACCTCATGTTATTGGAGGCTAAATCAAGCCTTTCTAAAGAAGGCAAGTGTGAAAATAGAAGTGGGTGGATTTCGAAGATATTGCAGTGGGACAAATCCAGGCTGATGAGGTTTAATAGTCCTCTGAAAGTGTTTGCGTGCAGGTAGGTGAGGCGTGAGTTCCTGCTGAGGTGCAGCTCTTGCAGCCTGCTGAGAGCATGGAAAGTTCCTGGGGTCAGGAAAGTCAGATTGTTCCCATCCAGCCAGAGGCTGTGAAGGAAAGTCAGGTTTCTGAAGGTGTTGGTGTTGAGAATCCGCAAATAATTGTTGGAGAGGTTTAGAGAGATGGTGGATGGTGCTATTTCTCCAGGTAGGGTTTTCAGTCCAGCTCTGTTGCAGAGGATGGTCTCTTCAGGTGTACATTTGCACATGCTTGGGCATGAATTGGAGACATTCAGACTCGGCCCAGCCTTTGCTGCACAAGTAAATATAAATATAACGAGAAAGAACATGACCAGCCACACATCAGCCACAGCATCTAATACCTGATGGATAGTAGAGAAGGAGGCAAGAAGAAGAGCATGTACCTTTTGGGCAGGTGAGCCACGGGCAGGGCAGGGTCGGTTGGACTGTGCACAGTGAAAATAAATCAGCTGGTTCCTCTTGCTGCAGTCCTGTGGGGATTAAGTGTTTAGGCACGTCAAAGCTGATTAAGTGCTGCCCTGAGAGGCAGGGAGACTTCTCAGCCCAGCATCATGCGCTGATAGTGGTTTTTCTCACCTCCTGCTCTCTGCAAACAGCAACAGGTAACAGACTTCCCCTGGCAGCTGTCTGGGAGAGGCTCCTACTCATGGGTTATCACCATTCTCAGAGTCTGCTTGGCAGTTGCCTCAAAAAAACTATTCTGGGAGGAATTTTTGTGATTTTCTCCAGCTAGAGCTTCAGCAAAGGCAGTGGAAGGTGGCTCTGCCATCCAGGTATGAGGTGAGGGCTCTCACCCTGACACAGGCTGCACACTCTGACAGATGCCTCAGGCTCAGGGATTTCCCTTGGTGATGGCTGTGACTCCCCTGCAGTAAAATGGGAGTCTGCCAGGAGCTGTGCAAGCCTCATGTTCTCTGACATGAGAGACATTTCTCTGACATTTTTCTCTGGGAAATCACAGGGGAGTGCTGTGTCCTGGCAGTGCCTCTTGGGATAAGCCCTGAGCCATCTATGAGTAGTGAAAAATGAACCCTGTGGTTGAAACACGGAGCACCCCAAGGGCACACTGTCCTCCCCAGGGCACTGCTTGTCTCCAGCAGGTCTGAAGATGCCACTGAGCAACTGCAGCTGGACTTTGGTCCTTAAAAATCTGTGTTCTTGCCCCTGCCCTGTTTTTTATCCTACATCCACAATGTAAAGGGAAAGTGCATTTGGGGGCCTGATCGATGAACTCAACAGCCAGGGATCAGCAATCTCCAGACTGATTATTCTGCAGGACGACCAGACCCAGGGCTTGCAGCTGATGGGTCATTAGGGCAGCCAGTGACACAATTGCTGCTCTTGCTTTTTGTCACTCTAAATTTTTCTTTTCCACTTCTCTCTGCTGGAGTTCTCATGTGTTCTGATGTGCTTGAAGCACCTTTTGTCCACCCTCTGCCCTCCAGTGCATTTCCTTGCTCTTAATTTCTTGGTCTGGCTCAGCTTTTGCCTTTTTTTCATGTTTTAAGGTTGGTTTTTCTTTCTCTCCCCTGTTCTGCCAGCTCTGTCCAGACAGTGGCTAAACCCCCAAATATACAGTATGCCCGACAGTAAGTGTGACCTGGACAAGTTTGCAGCTCTGTTGTTTTCTCAGCAGAAGGAGATTATATTTCCTGTGCTGTTAAAGCACTATGTTGGCTTCAGCTAGTTCTGTTTTCTTCTTCATTTTTTCAAGCAACAATCCCCTGAAGAACAGCTTCTCCCTGGAAGCTTGGCCAGGATGACCATGTTGTGTAATGGAGACCATCTTCCAGCTGTAAACAAATCATTTATTTAGTTAGACAGGCTTTGGTGCAGCGTTACTGGGGGCCAAAATCTGGTTTCCACCACGAGCAGCAGTGCTGGCACCATGCCCAGGGGCTGGTCCTGGGAGCCCCAGAGGAAGGTGGAAACGTGCACTGCTCACCCCATCTAGCTGATTGTGTCTGGGGTCAGGCCAAAGGTTTTGGAGGGTGAATCTTTGTTTTCTGTATTCCTGGCTCAGCTGGGACTGCTCCTTCAAGGACATCACCTTGGAGGGGTGTCCTGCTGCTGGGGTCTCCATGGCTTCTCTTGCCTCCAGATGGAGCACAGCTTGGAATATCCATCCCTCCATGGATTTCTCAGTGCAGCCCTGTGAAGGAGACAGGTTTCTGCTGATCTCTGTGCAGGACAAGTGAGCTGCACTGTGTGCTTGGGAATGCTCTTGGCTTTAGTTGAAGTTTGTAGTTCAGGCTGAAAAATATGGATCTCCTGCTCTGGTGTCCCTTTTATTGTACACAGGCTTTATTTCTGGTTGTAATCCCAGCAGTGTTACTGTGTTCTAGCTCTTAGTAAAGCCCAGTGGTCTCTGTAACTCTCCTTGATTTCATATTGGAAATTTTCAGACCAAAAGCATGCTGCTCTTGGAGCTCATTGCTGCCAGATGTTGCTTTACTGGACTCAAACACTCCGGTGGAACAGGACCATGCAGCTGCAGAATGTTTCCTTTCTTTAGAGATATAGGGCCAAGGAAACCCATAAGTATCAAAGTGACCAGACTTTTACACTTTGTCACAGGTTTGGCAATTCCAGTTTCTCCCTGTAAGGATTCCACAAAGCATGGAGGTGGGGTGGCAGCTGCCTTGAGAGGATTTTGGCTGTGGCTGCCCAAACTTACTGATGGCAGCCCAGGTTGCAGCTGCCCTTGGGGTGGAAGCAGTGCAGTGGTATGCCAACACTCAGCACTGTGGAGAGCTGAACCTTTGCTGGGGGCTGAGTGCTGGTCCAAGAGAGTGGCCACAGGAATGTCGTGTGTGTGCTGCAGTGCCCAGTGCTCCTGTGCTCAGCACTGCTCCATCTTCCTGAGCATCTCTACTGAAGTCACTGCCACACCAAGTGCTGCACAGACAAGGTAAGGATGTTCTCCTTGAGAAGAACTGACACAAATTTTTCCTCTACCTACCTTTTTAGCAAAATTTCCCTTTATGGTGTGTTCGAATATTAGCATCCTTCTCTTGGGTTCTTTTTTCCAGGCTCAGCTCTTTGTGCTCCACGTGCAGGGATTCTGATTGTCTCACTCCATCTGCTTGGAGGGTTTCTGGAGTGCATCATGTGGTTTGGCTGAGGTGGCTCATCCACCCAGCTTTAATGGAAAAGCTGAACCACTGCAGGTCTTCTGTTAAAATGTATTCCACCCACCACATGACCATGGTTGTGTTTTTGTCTTTTTTTCAGTCACTGATTTATCTGACATCTGGGATTTATAGCCCAGCACATCCCCTTCAGAAATTGTTTGTAGCTGATGTCAAGAGCCTTGCCTAATACTGTAGATTTTAAGGAGATGAATTCTCTTTAGAAGATTGAGGCAGCAGTCAAAACATCTACTTTGGGATGGTCTTGCTGGTCTAATAAGTTAAAAGAGCAAGGTTTGCATTCTTTAAGCTTTTTGTTGGGAAAAGATGGAATTAGTAGAATCACTTAATAGCTTTGTTGGTTAAAAGATTGATTAAATAATGTGGAATTTGCAAATGTCAGGAATAATCTGACACTCCCAAAGCTTTATCTAGCTGGTGAACTCTCTTTCGTGTGTATCTCAGTATTCTTGGAACATAAGAGGAATTTCTAGTAAAAGCACTTAAAAAGTGGGAAAGCTGTTTGCAGTGTTTATAGCTCAGAATAGCAAAGGGAGGAAGATCTTTATTTTCAAAAGATCTCTGGAAAGAGACCCTTTGGGTGCTCTGTAACTCTACAAAAATTTCCACAGAGTCCTAACTCTTCCTAAACACCACCTTGAGAACCCTAAAGAGAAATGTGAAGCATTCTCCCACACCCTTTGAATGCCAGGCTACATACAACTATATTAGTTCAAATAAAGCAGAAGTTAGAGAGGAGGGAACTCTCTCCCACAGGCTCTGGGCACCAGTGTCTTGACTTCTGCTGCTCATCACAGCAACTGGTTTGAGAGAAGTGAAGAGAAAATTAGCTGTGATGATAAATTATGAAAGCTGACTGTGGGTTCCTGTGGTGGTCTCAGTTACTAAAATGCTGCTCTGCCACTGATGCTGCTATGGCCATGAAGGCTCTGTGCCTGTTTCTGGCAAGCCCTGGAGTCTGGTGGTCTGTCTGTGTTGGGGGCATGGCTGGGAGCTGTGCAGCTCTCAGGGATGGAGTTTTGACCAAGTCCTGCTGCCTTCAGCAAGAGCAGGCATGCCCCAAGAACAGGCAGTGGTGCCAGGGTGTGGGCATTTCCTGCCTTTAATAGCAACGGGGTGCAGCTTGTTTTCAAAATCACTTATCTGCTTGTTTTCTTCACTACTTTTAGTAGCTTGTAAAATGCTTACAGCCAATAATTTGAACAAACAATGTCATGAAGGAAACCTCAATCTTGGCAGTGCTGTTGGCTGGACACAAACATCTCTCATAAAATAAATGCTTTGGATGAGTTTTCTGCATGCTGAAGGTGGGAAGGGCATCCCTCTTCCCTCCCAAATGCCTCTGTCACACTCACTGAACTGCTCCAAAACTGACCTTTTCCAGCATAGAAGGTCTGCTCTCTCAGAGTATCTGATGGGCCCTGTCTGGGTGGCCCTTGTGGTCACTGCTGTGCTGCTGTGAAGTGAAAAAGCAGCACTTTCCCCAGCCCTGCTTGGTTCTTCCACGTGAAATCATGGCTCCAGCAGGGAGAGTGAAACACTGACCAAGGTCTTGCCCTTGAGAATGCTGGCAGTTCTCACTCTTGGCCAAAACACTGGGTTTGCAGACAGCCACTGCCAGAACTGATCATGCTTCAGAGGTACCTGAGACAGTGCTAGGACCCAGAACTGACCCAGCAAGAACCATGGGTGCTGGATGGGAATGGGACTCACTGCCTCAGCCTCCAGCCTTCGAGGTCACTGCTCACAACTGCTCCCTTCCCTGAGTCCCCAGAAAGGATGCAAGCAATCAGCTTTCTCTGAAGGAGAGCTCTGGGGCTGGGGAAGGGTGAGCTAGATTCCCCAGTCTTGCAGGACTGAGAAATTAATCCCTAAAGAGACCCTTAAATAAACAAATGCGGGAAGGAGGAATGCTTAGAAAAGTTTATGGAATGCTGGAATGTTTGGCACAGCACACCCCAGAATCACAGAGTATTCTGGGTTGGAAGGGACCCACAAAGATCATCAAGCCCAGCTCTTCCAGCCCATGCAGGGATCAAACCTGCTATCGTGGCATTATTAGCACCATGCTCCATCCAACTGAGCTAATCACAGGGTCTGGCATAATGAAAATCATTGTTGCCCTGGCATTTGGTGCTGGATCCCCAACTCCTGCTGCCAGCCCTGGGACCAGGGAGTCAGGGAATCCTGCTGTAAATCAACACCAAACACAGCCACAGTGACCTATGTTGGGTTATGCATCCTAGGGATCACGTTTTTAAAAGATTTTTTCCCTCTTGCTTTCTCTAAAAGGAACAAATCAAGCTCATTAATACAGTTTGCACTTGGATGTCACATTACTCTGAACCTTTGGCAGGCTGGTGAGGATTAGCCTCAAGAGGTGGCTCTGGCAGCCTGCTGGCACTGTCAGGCTGCTTGTTTGGAATATTCCATCTCTGACAGTGGCAGCACTTCCCTGCAAAATCCAAGACCTAGCACTTGGAGTGCATGGATCCTTTTGTTTTATTTGTACAGTTGGTCAGAAGGTGTTATTTGAATTGTGTGTGGTGGTGGTTTGGGGTTTTTTGGGTTTGGTTCTTTTTTAGACACTTCTGGTGACATTTTGACCTCTTCAAGTGCATTGGCTTGAGGATAGAAGGACAAACCTAAGGGCTGTGTGTGGGCCTGAAGCAAACTTCTTGCTCCTCTTGAACTGTGAATTTTTTTAGTTGATGTAAAGGATGTACTCAACATCTTTCCCCAGATTCAACCCCCAGATACCTCAAGCTCCTACTAATTTAAAATCAAACAGCTCTTGTGTTGAAAACTCTCAGCTTTTGTAACTTTGCAGCCAGATGAGCAGTGAAAAAGCTCTGCCCTGAGCTGAGCTGTGTGCTGGGCTCTGCTGCAGCAGATCCATGTGCTGGATTTACCAGCCTGGTGTGGAAAACACATCCCACAAGCTCAGGGGGCATTAGCTCAGCTGCAGCACTACATGGCACAAGGTTGTTTTGTGCATGGACAACCTGGGCATCTGTTTCACAGCCGTACAAGATGCCCAGAAATAGTGAGAGCAAGAAAGAAATGGTGCAGGAAATAGAAGAGAGAGGGATTTGTACATTAGTGAGAGGAAGCTTTGCAGTGAGGACTTGGGATCAGATAAGAAATCAGATGCACTGAGCATTGGCAGGGGAAAGAACAGGAGCAGGATTTGTCAAAGGGCAGCCTGAGCTATCACCCCCATTGCACTGCGTGCATCAGGGCCATTTCTTGTCTGCTAAAGTCTCAATTCTGTAGGCAAAACAGAGTAAACACAGTCAGTATCTGTAAGTATTAAAAGTTGTGTGTCAAGGAGAACTTTATATTTAAGTCTAAACAACTAGTGTTTGTTATTTTTGAAAAATAAACGTTCTTGTGCTTTTTTCTTCACTGAATGTTTGCTGAGGAATGGAGCAAAACCTTTTACCAATGCTTTGTATGCAACTAGTAGCAAAGACTCCTGGCTGAGGGTGTCCTGGCACATCTTGTTACCAAAAAATTATTAAGTATGGTTCAGAGTGAGTGCAGACATCTCAGGTCACTCACCAGTCGGCCAGCAGACCCCAGGCAGGGTCTGTACAGGGGAAATTGGTGGCAGAAGATGCATCTCTGCTCCTTTGCAGCAGGACTCATGACTTTCTCTCTCTTCTGTGTGCTTGCAGTCTGACAGTCCTGACCATGGACTGCTTTGTCATCATGTCCTTGAAGCAGTAAATCGTTGCACTGTGGTAAAGAGAAATGCTGTGTGGGATTCCCTTTCTTTAAATAACTCAGTCTCCTTTTAGCACAGAAAATGCTAAGAACTGAACTTTGAATTATGAGGCAGATAAAGACAAAAGCTGCCAAGGACTCTTCTCTCTGCCCTGAATGCAGCACTCACCTCCAGGGGATAGGTGTATATGAGTTTGCTGATAAGTTTTTTCAACACTCTCTGAAGCTTTTCTGGTCAGTGACATAGCTGGTCTGTGGTGAAACTGGTGAGACTGTCTCCACAGCCTGCTCAGCCCTTGGTTGCCCTGAAGATGCTGTTAAAAGGCTGTTCTCCATCCCTCCTCTGGGTCACTCTGGTACCAGCAGAGCTGGTGATGGCTGCTGTCTCTGGTGTGCTGCACACTCCTGGAGCAAGGGCAGGCACTGGGCTTCCCCCAAGCCCCCACAGGTGGATACACCTTGCCCCAAGGCTGTGCTGGTGTTCAGAGGATGGGATGAGCTTGGGTCCGGTGCTGGTTAGTGATTGAGAGCCAGGGGCAAAGGGACATGTCGCTGCCAGGGGCTCCAGTGGTTGCTTTCTGTCTGGCACGTGAGCCTTGCTGGGGAGCACAGCACACGTGCCCCCAGTGGATGGGCAGCTGCTGCAGAGATCACACTCAGGCAGCAGGGCAAAATGTTTAAGTCTATGGGTTCTTCCTTTGCCCCTGTTGTTTTCCTCCAGGAGCCTCCTTGGAGCTCCTTCCAGGGAGAGGAGGCTGGGGCCAGGCACAGCATGTGATGCAAGGAAGGAGCAGATGTAAAACTCTGTGTTGTGTGAATGGGAGTTGGCATCAGCTCGTTTTGGTCATGTCCTGCCCCAGTACAGCCTCAGAACCAAGCCTGCTCTCAGCCACGTCCTGCTGCCTGATTTGTCCTGATTTGTCCTGGTTTGTCCTGATTTGTCCTGATTTGTCCTGCTGCCCTCCTCAGTCCCAGCAGTGTGCATGTCTTTGCAAGGAATAGGGCAGTGGCTTTCCCATTCTAACTGGGAGATGGGATCAGCCCCCTTACCCAGGCAGTGCTGTTGTGAATGCAGTGATGTTCCTCCACTTTCTATCTCTCTGTGTTCACATTATAGTCAATTCTGCCAAGACTAACAGCCTATTTCATTCTCAAATGTGTTAGCCAGTGCTAGGACTCCATGGACTGCACGGGAATCCCGCTGCCCTCAGAGATGCACAGATCCTTTCATGGAGGCTCCCACATGTTGTGTGTGCACGTGGAGGGCAGAAAGGGGCTGCATGTGGGTGTATCCTCCTGGCCCAAGAGCTGCAGTAGAAAACCACAGGGATATTTGTGTGAATTTCCTTTTTCTTGCTTGCTTCATTTCCTTTTTTTTTTCCCTTTTTTTCTGGCTGTCTTGTTGCTCTCTCCTGATTTACTGCATGTGCTCACGTGGCCTTGGAAAGGGGGGTTCTCAAACTGTTTTGTTTCCAAAAGGAAAAGAAGCTGGCAGGCATTCATATTTCAGTTCTGGAGTTATGTAGGTTAAAGTCTCCCAGTGGAAAAGGGAAGATATGAGAGAGCAGATTGCTGGTGGCCATACTCACCAGAAGGAAAACGGAAAAAAGGAGCACGGAATTCTGGAGCTGCATTCATACAAATGTGAGGCTTGAGAGGTAGGTTTTCTATCTGCTGTTAGAACATGATTTCCATTGATTTGATTCCATTTGTGCTGGAATGTCTCATGCCTGCAGAAAGAGGAGGAAGGAGCAGCTCAGAGCAGATCCTCTGGTCACTTGTTCATGACCAGAGGGGGGGAGTGCATTTGTCAATGGAACCTCGCTCTCTGTAACGCAGTACAAGTGATTATGCTGTGGTCCCTCTGCTAGGAGTCAGGGAGGTATGTGATGCTTTGTGATTATTTCTGAGATTTCAGATTCTGTATCTTAAAGTGAAGGGCTCAGGACATAAGGGTGAAATGGGACTCCAGACCCTCTCTGGATATTTGTGTTCCTAAACGAAAAAGCTTTCGTTGGGTTTAGGACCTGTTTGAATACAGAACGTGGGCTTATGATCAACTATTTGTGGCTTTAAATACCAGCATTCTGCAGAAATTCCCCTGCTGAATTTTCATTGTTGAGACAGTATATTTAAAATTAAATTTTTGTCAGTATATGCAAAATAGTATGTTGCATATTTTGCATTAAGCAAATGATAAGCAACTGTACATTAAACTGTTGATACAGAAAAATATGTTTGAAATAATCAGTTGCCTTCTGTTAAATGAGAGATCAGTACCCAAATCTGTTGTCTTGGTGAAAATTTCTGTTATATTTAGGGCTCCTTGAGGATTCTCAAATGCCTGACTCGTTCCACAAAAACTTAATTAAAAATTAATTTCCTCTTTCTAGTATGTAAAATAAAATACTTGGGCATGATATCTTCCTCATTGACTTAGAAAGACTTAAAGTTTGCAGGAAGTCTTCTGCTCAGAGTGCAGACGCAAGCTGTTGAAATGCAACAGAGACAGACCTGTCAATTAACTCTCTTATTTTAGCTGTTTTATAGCTACATTTTCCCCTACTGAAATCCAGTCCTGATATCTGTAAATGAATGGCACATAGTACTGTTAAATCCAAGGATTTAACAGTAAGGACTGAGTTTATTGCTGGAGTCTACATTGAAATTATCTCTTTTACTGTTCTGATTAAAGCTGCCATGAGGGAAGGAGATGCAGATATGTGTCAGAAGGACACTGGCAATGAATGACATTTTGCAAAGACCCTTCAGTGTCTTTGTGTCCAGCCCTGTGAATTCGGGGGAAAAAAAATTTAAAATAATCACAGCTTGCTTTCCTAATAGTCCTTTTTAATGGCTGCTTTCACGCCTGCCTTTTTATATTATTTTAACTGCTCAGAGTGCTGGAAATATCATGAGAAAACTGAGAAAAGGATCAGGAGGAGCTTCAGTGTGGCCTTTGGGTCACAGAAGCTCTCAAAGCATCTCCAGCTCCTGAGTCCATAATCCTGCTGCTCTGCTGGCCACAGAAAGCACCATCTGTAATCACAGATAAACCCCAGCTGCTCTCTTCTCTGCCAGGCTAATTAAAAAGTGCTGTGACGTCCCTAGGGCTAATTGTGTTCTGTCAGTGGGATGGAGGTAAGGAGTTCAGCAGGGCTGCATGGTATTTCAGCACTCTGCTTACTGATATAACTTCAAATGGTTTTTATTTTATCGTGTCTGTGTGATTTCAGAGCTAAGACAGCTGCAGAGTGCACGTCTAACACACGGTTTCTGATCTGCAGGTGAGAAATCTGACAGGAAAGTGCTGCCGGCCCATGAATTTCCTGAAGAAACTCCCTTTCCACCAGCACCAACATGCAGAGCAACTACTCCCTGGTTGTCACCACCAGGGAAAGTCTCCAAGTCCTGTCTACAGCACTGACAAACTCATCGGCTGTGTCGCACTCATCCCCTCCCTGCCCCCTTACCTCTTCAGATTATCAGTTTTCACTCATTCCAGCCCTCTTCTCTGCAGTTTTTGTTCTTGGCTTGGTTGGCAACAGCGTGGTGGTTGTGGTGCTCTGTCGTCATACTGGCCCCAAGACAGTTGCTAATATCTACATTTTCAACCTGGCCATGGCAGACCTGCTGTGCCTGGCCACCCTCCCCTTCTGGGCCACCTACTACGCTCAGGGATACAACTGGCTCTTCGGGTCTCTCATGTGCAAGATCTCCAGTTCTGTCCTGTGTCTGAATATGTTTGCAAGTATTTTTTTCATTACCTGCATGAGCGTGGACCGGTACCACGCCATTGTCCATCCTATTCACTCCCAGAGGAGAACCCCACAACAAGCTTATTTTGTAGCGTTGGTTGTGTGGGGCCTCGCCTGTTTGTCCTCCCTCCCAACTTTTTATTTCCGAGACACTTACTATGTTGAAAGCTTGGAGGTCAATGCTTGCATTATGGCCTTTCCTTATGAGAACTATGCACAATGGTCTGTGGCAACAGCCTTCCTGAAAAACACCCTCGGCTTCTTCATCCCCTTGGCAGTGATCACCACCTGCTACATCTGGATCAGGAGGCACTTGCTTAAAGCACAGCAGTTTGGGAAAAGCAGGCAGAAGAGGGACAAAGTCCTGAAGCTGGTGGCTGCTGTTGTCGTGGCCTTCCTGATTTCCTGGCTGCCATTCCACGTTTTAACGTTCCTGAATGCTCTGGCTCACATGGGCATCATTGACAGCTGCGAGGTGGTGGGGCTCATCGACACGGCCCTGCCCTTCGGCATCTGCATGGCCTTTGCCAACAGCTGCATCAACCCCCTGCTCTACTGCTTCATTGGCAACCAGTTCCAGGAGAAGCTGCACCGCCTGTTCAAGAGGAGAGTCCACCAGTTCAGCAGCCACCGGGAGAGCTCCTCTGCCAGGAGGGGCAGCTGCTTCAGAGAGGCCGAAACCCCCATGGGCAAAGAGGGGGAACCTGAGTCCTTCCTGTAGGCTCTGGGGTGATGTCAGTGTAGCTGGATGTCCCTGCAGTTGTGACATTACTTTCTCCTCTTCTCTTTGTTTTGTGCCCTTTCATTCACCAGCTGTTTGAAGGAGAATCTGTTTTTGTCATACATGGGGATTTGTTCCTCCTTCCTTTTCACAATGAGAACTCAAGTTTCACACAGTGGGAAGGTTCTGACAAATAACTATATTGATGGCATTTTAAATATCAGCTTTTTGTATGGCTGAGATCAGGCAAGTGTTATGTGTAACACAAGAAGTCTAAATATGCTGAAGGACCATTACACCATAGCTACAATTGCATAGGTGCTGAGTATTGTACCCTAAACTGATTTTCTAAAAGAGATTCTCACTAGAGAATGTGTAAATAAAGCAGTGCAGATACTTCGGTACCTACCTGTAAGAAAATATTTTGACATTTATTTTGTATATTTTAATTTTTTAAAATAAATGGCTAGAGATGTATGTAAAATGCATCAAATATACTTCCAGCTTGCTTCACCCTGGAATCCTGAGAGTCTGTGGAGACGTGGCTCTGCAGACTGCTGAAGGTGGGAGGGTATTCTTGTGGGAAAGTAAAACCACAAAGTGCACATTTTTATACCTTTCTCACAGCAGGTGACATGTCCATGGGCCAGAGGGTCCTTTCTTTGATTCAGTGTGGTCATTTGTGACAAAAATGCTGCAGGAAGTGAACATGCACTGTCCCACTGCTGCATGGGCATGCCGAGCCCCACACACTGTCCAGCAGCCTTTGTGGCAAGGGCTTGCTGATCGTGTGGACCTTTCATATTTTAAATGTCAATTAGTGATGTAAATTTGGAGTACTGCATACAGAAATCCTGAGTGACTCTGTCTTGTCACCCAGATGCAGAACCATGGTGTGAGTTTACTCATTTTAACTAAAAGCATGATTGAGAAAAAAAGTATTTGGGAAATACTGATTGTATTTTGAGGTTTATTTTGATGTTTAGTTTAAATTTTATTCTGCTGGAGAGGTACTGGTCCTCTTGGACCCTTCAATAGACTCAGTCTAAAGGGGGTTTGTTAGCACCTTTCACCATTGCCTGCAGGTTTTCCCCAGAGTGGGTGACCAAGGATCATTAGTTTCAGGGAATTGTCTCTGATATCAGAGTTACTCTTGAGGCTTGAATTCACAGTTTTGATCCGGGGGTCAAGCCAGCCTCCCTGGAAGTCCCAGCTGGCTGGAAGCCATGGGAACCTGTGCAGGTTCACTTCTCTGGTAGGTAGGGGTAAGTTTCTTCACTGGACTTTACAAGAAATGTGTGAGTCTCAGAGTGATGTGAGGTGAAAAGTTTGTGCAGAACTTGGCAGAACAGGGCCCGACCGTAAGCAGTCCCCTCTCCCTGTCCTACTCTGGTGTTCTCTAGTGGGGGATGTGGCTGGAGAGATGCTTATCCCTGAAAGTGGCAGAGCTACTCATGCAGCTCTCCTGGAATGTTTTTGTTGAAAATGTTCCGAGGAGCTAATAGTGTCTGGGGCGTTAGGTATTTCTGGAAGGACAAACTGTTAATTGCTTAGCAATGAGGACAGCAACACAGTTGTGCTACAGCAAAACAAACCAGCACACTTAGAAAATCACCAGGTGCTCAAGGCAGCAAGCTCAGAGGGATAATAAGAGGTTGTGGAAGCTTTTTACCTTTGCTGCAATACAGGTCAGTAAAGAACACAAGTGGGACATTAATTGATGTCTTTGGAGTCTCAAATCAAAAGCTGACCTGCACCACCTGAGCTCCTGTGCTACAGCTGTGCCTGTCCTGAGAGGAGGACAGGCTGCACGTTCTCTGCATGTCAGGTTAGACCTGCTCAAAACCAACAGTGTTTATCACCTTTTCCCTGGTGTGCAGACTTATGCTGATAGGGAAATACTACAGGAATCTGAAATCCAGTTGCATTTACAGCTGTGAGAGGCTGGAGAAAACAAGGAGAAAGCTTTCCTGAGGAGAGAACAGCAATGCAGCATCTCCCACTATTGTGGGACAAACTCATGGTTGGCTGTGGAGGGCAGGGATTGATAACCACTTGCAGGGGCTGAGTCAGCTGCACCCAGTGTCACTTTCCTACAAACAGGGAAATAAAAAAAGAATATTAAATGTGAGGTGAACTGAGAGGGGAGGAAAATTCTTTCTTTCAAAATGCAATTTCAAAAGAAGTCTACCCCGAAGGTCATATTCTGCAAGAGTGACAAACTTAGTGACCCCAGTGTGACATTTTTGTTTGCTAGATCTGCCTTGTACCTCTAATAGGTCATGAATTTGAGCAGTGTGGTTAAACAAACATCCCAAAAATTCTGTCTCAAGAGGAGGGAAACAGGGGAGGTTCTGTATCAAGGATTTTGCTTTATTTTTAGAGCAAACTGATTAATGTTGAGCTCTAAGAATTTCTTCCATCATACTCAAGTTCTTATGAGATTTTTGAGGGACTTTTAAAATAAAATGTGTGTGTGGGAGGGGTTTCAGAGTTTCCGCACATTGTGTTTATTTTTTCATGATTTTCAGCAAAAGAATGAGGATGGAAATTTAAGCAGGTTTTTCTTGCAATTTAGAAGCTTCTTTTTTCCTTTCAAGAGAAAATTTTGCTGCTATTTGAAAATTTTTCTGACAGTTGTGCAGGGCTGCAACCTCTGTCAGTCAGACCCCAATATTTGCAAGGTCCTTTGCCCAATATTTGCAAGCCCTGTGTTGCCTTAGGGTCTCCTAAAAAATGCAAACCCCTCTCCAAGGCAGGAGTCCTGCAGCCTGGGGCCTGCTCAGGTCAGCCTGGCCATCCCACAGCACTCACCTGGACTTTGGGAGCCACTCACAGTTTTGGCAGGGACTTTGGGAGAGTGTGTGGTTGCTTTGGGTTGCAGAATCTGCAAGTGCAGAAAGATGAATTTATGAGCAACCACTGGGTTTTGGCTCTGCTGTGGTGCAGCAGCATCAGTGGAGAGGAGAGCCTGCTGTGGAAGGGGTGTTTTGTGATGGACCATATGGAAATTCTGAAGGGTTTGGAGAGGGAAATGTTCTGGGACACTTCTGGACCTGTTAGATGGTCTTTCCCCAAAGAGTGATGGAAAGGATGGTTTCCTACATGGGTCAGTCTGTCTCTGATGTATCTGCTCAGCAACACCTCTTTGTGGCTTCCTTTTTTAGCTCTAGTTGATTGCTCAGACCACTTTGAGCATCCTGTGTGTGTCCCGAGCTGACTTGACTACACAACTTCAGTGTACTCAGCAGAGAAAGCCACTGGCTTTTTTATTAGGAGCTAGTGCTGGGTGGTGAGCTAAATGCTTTGTTTATGTAAGATATACAATAAGAAATGTTTGGTACAGCATGTTCTCCCTGAGGAGTCGACATGGTCTGAATCTTGTGCTGGCACCCACTCAGCACAAGAGTTCTGGCAGTTCCTGCCAGATTCTGAGCAGGAATATCATCTTGCCACTCTGTAGCTGGCTGCCACAACTTGGCTTCCCTTCACACCTCCCCTTGTCCTGGCTGAAGGGTGAGGAGGTGCCAGGGAGTAATGAACTGCTCGTGTTCCCCTATGAAAATGAGGCCTTTTGGATATTCTGAGTGGTCCTGGCAGGAATGCAGGAAACCTGAAGCGTGGGGATTGAGGTGGTCTGGAAGCCTTTGCTCCAAGCTGGCAGCCTTGCTGATCTCATCTGAAATCTCCTTCCCATGGAGGAAAATGACTGCTGTTGTTGGGGAGGGCTGTTCCATTCCACAAGGTCCTGGGATGTGTTTTGCTTACACCTGCCTGCTGCAGGATCCAGCTGGGTGCAACAGAGAGGGGCTTGTTCCTGTACTCCATGGGTCTGCCAGGAAGGGTTTAAGTCTCCTATGGCTTTGTCTTACCAGACACCTGTCTACAGAAGGAGCCCAGGCTGCTGTCTTCAACATGCCATTTCCTCTGGTTTGGGTGCAGTGGGCATCCCATTGCTGTGGTTGTGGCAGAGCATCCAGTGAGGCACCGGTCTGAGAGAGGATGCTGCCTCCTGTTTGCCAGCTTTCATTACCACCAAAATATGAAAGAAAAAATAATAATAAAAATGGGTAAAAATTGAGATTTGTTTATTGAAAACAGTGGGGTACTGGAGTAGAGTGTCCCAGGATAGGGAGAAAGCCAACCTCTCTCATTGCCTCTTTCAAATGTTTACTTTCCACTTCCTCTTCAGCTGAGGCAAAGCCTGGATTTGGCACTGTAAGCTCCGGATGGAACTCAGTTAATCCTCAAAGCACTTCACAGGGGCAAAGCAGAGGGATATGGAAGTGGATGAGCATCATGACGTTAATTTCCCTGCCATGAGGGACATCTGAACTTGCCCCCTATCCCCTCCTAACAACCAGTAGCTCTTCAGAGTAAGAAAACATATAATCATAAAGCTCTGCTTCATCCCTGTAAGACAAGCAGTTATGGGAAGCCAGGATCCAGTGTGATTTTTGGCTTCTAGTATTGTAAATTTAAATAAGAAAATCAACAACTGCAACAGTGCAGATGTGACTGATCTGACACAGCTGTCAATTCTACATGACAGACAGCTAAAATGGAACAGAGACAAGGCTGTCTCTAGAAATCACACTTTCCTTGAAACAACTGTAAGAAGCATTTCTAACAGGAAAGGAAATGGTAAAATCATTAAATGCACTTAGACAGAGATGTAATGGATATACGAGATCCAATTACTCTTGAACGATGTGTGGGAGAGCTTGTATGCAATGGAATAAAAAGATGTCACATTTATGTAATAAATCCATGAGGAGACAGAACCAGCATTCAATTATTACTGTTTAAGCTTGGGTTTTACAGTGTGCTCTCTATTCCCTGCTGATGCCTCTGAGGTTGTGCTCTGAATCTCTCTGCCCACTCATATTGCAGTTCATTCATGGTGGAGGAAGTACATGCACATAGAGCTGTTTGCTGTGCTGGCGGCACACGACTGAACTCTGAAGTAACTTGTCTGTGCCTTAAACTTGTCCCTTTGTGCCCTCAGCCACCCCAGCCCCAGGGATGCCCCACTAGCCAGGGTGCAGTGCCATACCCAAAGCACAGCCTTCTTCAACAAGCACAGCAAAAAAAAAAACAAACAAACATCTGCAGGAGCAGTCAGGACAGCATCCAAACATGAGCTCTTTCGCAATGGCAGGAAAGTGAACAAGATGAATACAGCATGTGCTAGGCGTGCAGATGTGTCATGGCAGGGTGGAAAATATGTAGCAAGCACCCAGTCTCTGGAGAAAATGGAGCACTCCAAGAGGTGATGTTTATGTGACATATAACTATTTAGGGCCTTCACTTGCAAGGGAACACGGTAAGTTTTCTCAGTAGATGCTGAGCAGCATTACTTTGTGGTTTTTGACTTGCTCTGGTGAGTGCTTTGAGGAGTTTTACACGTAGTGAAATACATATTATGGTACTCATGTGCTCCATCTCACCCTGCAAACACCTCCACTAATCACAGCCAGGTTTCTTCCAAGGGAAGGACTCTGCAATTTGTCTCTCTAAACATATCTCTGCTGTTGTGATTATGAATCTCTTTTTATCATAAAGTGCTGAGTGTCCTTGTTTACTGTATTAGCTGTCTGCTAATGGTTAGTAATGCTGCTCAGCATTTGGGTGGTTGGGAAATTCTGAAAGGCTGTTAGATAAGTACAGTGTGCAGAATTCTTCAAAGTGATTGTGCTTCTTAGCAAGAGGATTCTTCCATGTAAATTCAGTGTGCAGTAAAAATGTTTGACAAAGGTCTGCTTAAGAATGTACATCTGGACCAAGACAGATTCATAATGTAATCAACATGTTTAATAGTGAAAAGATTAATTTTTCTTTGAAATCTGTGCTAATAGACTGCTGTAGCTCAGTATATATGGGCTTTTACTGTGGAAATTATACAACCCAAGGGAGTTATTTTCAAGGACAAGTCTAAGTAAAAAAAACTTTATAGTATGACACTAAATATGCCGTATTAACTGGGTAAAGCCCTGTGGACTTCACTGGCACTTAGCCTGGGATCTGACAGTCTTTCATCTGATTTTATGTTGATCTTCCTCCCCTGCAGGAATGCAAAGAGACTTTTCTTTCACCCACTGGAACACCCAAAAAAGAAATTACCAATAGGAGTTAGGAATGTTTATTCTTTCAGCTCTGAGTCACACATGAACCTGAACTATGATACAACAAGCTGCTTTTCTAGCTATTTTTATTCTGATGTTTGATGCTTTGCAGGTAACTTCAGGATGAATGAGGAATACAAACAGGTAATGAAAACAAAAAATTGTTAATGTTGGGCTACCCTGTAGCTAATTCAGCTGCAGTAGTACCCAGAGCAGTCTTCATGCTGAAGGCAGGAGCAGATTTTATCCATACCCAAGCTGGGTGGGAAATGATGTACTTGTTGATTGCAAAGACAGCACTTGGGTTAAGCAAGACTCCTGTAAGGCATGCCATCAAAAAAAAAATCCACCTTTTAAAAAATGTCAGAGATTCAGGTGGAATGAACAGGGTGGGTTCAGCACGAGGGCCTGTTGAAAGCCTCTGAATAATTACTGAGGAATGTTCACAGGGTTTCCTTGGGTGACAGGGCAGGTGACAGTGCTGAGGGCTTGTTGCAACACTGGTAAAGGCCCAGTGAGCCAAGTTAGACACGGTTGGAGACACTCAAAGAATTGAGAGGTTGATCCCAGAGCTCCCTCCTACTGTGGATCCCGTCATAAGTCTTTGATATGTTCATGATGCCGCCTGTGCCTGTCCTATAATCTTTGTTGTGTTGTGTTCAGACCAGCTGAACTCATAATAAAGTAGGGCAATGCTGGCAGCTGACACCTCAAGCTGTCACACAGAGCATTTCCTTTGGCCTTGCTTCCTTTCTGTCTCAGATCAAATATTTAATGACAATACATAGAGGAAATCTCTTCAACTTCACTGGGGTCTTAAACCCTTCCTGTTACTTGTTTGAGAAGAGAAATACTCCAAAGGAGCAGAGGAGTTAAGTCAGAGGCACAGCAGCACAGCAGGGATAGACAGCCTTCTGCTCCCCTTCATGTGGTGACCAAAAGAAGTCACAACTTTCCTTTTCATGGGAATGTCCACAGAACTCCCCAGAGAAGCAGCCTGTCATAAATCACCCTTTTGTTGGCTCACATTTACTAGCTCTACAGGCTCCAGTCTTCATTCTTTGCCTAGCAAGAAGCGTTTACCTGCTCTGTAAACAAATTATCCCATTTCAACTGATGGAGGAAGTCCCTGCTCAGCCACACCATGGCAAAACATATTTTATTTCCTCATATGGTCTCACCTAATCGCCCATACTGCTACAAGCATTTGTTCAGCACAAAGTTTATCCTGCAGAAGCACAGTGATTTTGCAATGAAGTGATTGTGCTTTTGGTGGTTGGGAAATTCTGAAAGGCAAATTAAGAACCCCTTTCCTGAGGCCATTTTGCCAGAGTGCTCTCTTGCTGTAGGCAATGCTCATTTCCTTGTTACCCTCTTCAAGAAAGCTAAATGCTCCAATTAAACAATTATGCTGGTCTCTGCATTAGAAACACAATCCCATCCATGAGTCTCTTAAATGGTCTCTGATTCATCAGAGTTTTCTGCTTTTGCAGACCACTTGGCAGAAAGAGCACACGCTGTTGGAGTGCAAGAGCTTTGTCCAGAGCAGGGGAGGTGAAGCTGTGACTGCTATTTTGGATCTCACCTGGCAAAACCTAAGCCAAGTAGAAAAGTGTAATTATTTTATCTTCACATCCTCTTCCCCTCTGGATTCTCTTGCATGAGTTGGATGAAGGCAGGTTCTGGTTTTGGGCTTTTTTTTCAGGAATAAAATACTATATGTACCTCCTAGGAAGCTGTGTGGATAAAATATTGCTCAAGGCTTAGGCTGCAAGCCAAGTTACAGAGAATCAGCTCTGTATTCTGAGCTATAGTGAATGCATTTCAGTTAGGAAACAATGATCAGTTTTACAGTATTTGTCTTAAAATCCTTCTGAACAAAGTTCTTTAGATTTGCCTAATGCTTTTTACTTTTGGTTAAGTCATTAGGTGATATAATGATGTATCAGACATTCTCTGAAAGAAGAAAGAGGCCACCTAGTGCTGAATTACAGACTGCTGTAGAGGACTATCTGCTTGGAAGGCACGAAAAGAACTTCGATGCAATAATAACACCTTTTGTGGAAAGTTTTTTTCTTTTTAAATCAAGATTGTTAGATATTAAGAATCAGATCTCAATTAGCCTTACTTTAAAAATTCAGTGTTTCAGTTTTACAGGTGGATCTACAGCTTGTCATAAAAACTGAGTCTTTCAGCTCCTGAAGTTCATGTAGCCCTCAGAAATCAGTCCCACTGGTAATTAACCTGACCCATTTGTGAACACCCCACTGCCCCACAGAACCCTGTACAGCTGAGCAAGGGGTGAAGGGCAGTGAAACACATTCATGAACATTAGCTGCTGGTGCCAGACCAGCTGCTGGGGCACCACAGAAAACCCCTGTGGGCTGCAGAGATACCACTGGCACTGCAGGATCTCTGCTTGCTTTATATTCAGTGTTGAAAAAGGTACCCCTGCAGTTTGTTATAAATCTGAATTACTTGCTGGCATTGCTCCTCTTTCTGCATTGACTTTTATGAGAGCATGGGGATGTGTTTGGAGGAGGGTCTAAACTGATGGGGTTTTGACCTAAGGTGTCTTTGCTGTCTTCTGGAGATACCTGGCTTTTCATGCATTGTCTGCAGAAGGAAATGTTCTCCTAGGAGGCTGTGCTTATCATACTTGAATAACTAAGGTAGATGGCATGAATAATCCCCCAAGGCATGTATCAGGCATCTCTGTTAAATACTGGTATTGCATGCTCTACTGTTCAATCAGAGTTCCAGTGATACTCTTTGCTTTCAAAGGTGAATCTACTGTACAGAGTTCAGGGTAAGAAGTAAATCACTGTTTTTATCTGACATGAGTCACTATACAACAGGAAACAATTTCCTTGAGAGGAGAAAAATCATGTTTCTATTTCCTCTTCTGAGCCTCAGTGTTGTCCAAAAAGATGGCTGAAACAAAGTTCTTACATTTTAGATTTTTCATATTTTGGTGCTTAGTTTCACTCATCAGTCACTGAGGGCTGGAACCTTCTGTAAATTTAATACTTTCCAGATTAGTTCCTAAATATCTTTGAAACGTCCAGAAATGGAGGTGCCCAAAATCAGTGTTTCTGTGCACTTGTTTCTGTACCAGTTTATGCAAGAACTATAATGAAAACACCTCTTACCTACAAATATTCACTATGCACAACAGTGCTTTAGTAATTTCTGCAAGCACAGGGGACAGTCCCATGATGGGACTGCACATGGCATCAGTGCATGCCCTGCTGAAATGGAATTCCAGCAGGTCAGTTTAATTTGTTGTGTAGCTATAATAAGAATGGGGTTTTGTTGTACAAGGCTTCTCACAAAAAAAAACAAACATAGAAGTAAATGGCAAGTCAGAAGATAAGGTAAGATTACATGTAAGATTACATATTGATGAAATCAGCTTTGTTCTGTCTTTGAGGCATTTTGCTGCAGGCATAAATTGTTGTGTAGCAGATTAGATGGGGGTAGTAATATAATAGCAAAAATAGTAATACTTTTTTAAAGTTGCATAACTTCAGAGAAAAAGCTATATTTAGAGAACTCATTGTGACAAAATCTACAAACATGGATATGATTTTATTCTTAAGTGAATTATTTATTATGTTTGGAAAGTGTGGCAGTTTCATGTGGCAATTCCAGCTCTTTTGCATATTTCAGCAGAAGCTCTAATTCAGTCTGGCATCTATATGGGTAATAAATTCCAGAGCAAAACAGTTAGATTACAGCAAATAAAAATCAAAGTTTGTCAAAAGTTAATAGGGACAGAAGTCCCAATTAACTGGGTTAATGCCTCCCAGTTATCTAGCCCATAATATCAATATCCCAGGTGTGGTGTTGGATACGTGTCCTGTTCTTGAAGAGACAGTTCACATAGGCTAATGGGAGCTGAAGAGTTTCACTATGTCTGTCTAATATCTGAAATTCCAAGATTTTACGATAAGAGGGATATTTATAATGTTTATAATTGACTGCTCTTATCTCCTGCACAGTCCTACTTCAGCCAGGTTTTGTTTTTTCTAACTATTTGGATATAGGAATCCTAAAAAAAAAAAAATCCTATGGAAGTGCAAGACCGAGAGCGTACTATAAGGCTGTTTTTTTATAATTATTCTTTGTAGAAGCAGTCCACTGGTCTGCAGGGATCATGGGCAAGAGATGCCAAACCACAGAGCTGTGTTTTCCATCAGGCTGGAAAGCCATGACGTACGTGGTGGAACGTGATTTGAACATGCTGCAAACAGAAGCGCATGTGACAAGACCTGCACACGCAAACTCACACACTCTTAGGTCAGAAGGTGTCATAGGCACCACTGCTGATCCTTCTAGGTCTACACAGCACTGCCTCCACCCATGAGCCACTGATACCAGTATCATTTACAAACCACTGGGGTTGATCATGGAGAAGAAAAATATTCACTACATGGAGGTCAATATACTTCAGGTAAACAAACTGTTTGCTGCTGCTGATCTTTATCTGTTAGGAAATCTTGTTGGAGGTTTGTCAGCTTTGAAGGGAGCAGCAGACTTTATCTTTGTGTCCCCTTCCAAAACACAGTCCAGGAATAATGCACTCTAATAGAGTCTACAAATGGTGTGTTTGACACTGCAATGAGCAGTGCCTCCTCTGGGGACCCTTCAGGCTGCAACTGAACAGTGCTGTTCTCTTTCCTATATGTATGGTCACAAGATGCAAATTTGCCATGTCTCTCTCTGGTACCTTTACAAGTGCTGCTCTCTTTCCTATCTGAAGCAAAGTAATTACTTGAGTAAATAAATACCATGTGGTAGATTTATCAGCAGCTCTAATTTCTGCCTGCAGAATCCTCCAGTGTTTTCTGTCTTGTGCAACTGAGGAAACGTTCATAAACCCCTAAGATACAAGAACTGAAGGAATGCTCTAGAGCTTTTCTGATAAGCTTCAAAATTCCCTGGTACTAATGTCTTAACTTTACAAAACTGAAGAAATAATACAGATAAAAATTGCACATAGAAAGAACACACACAGACAAAAATGGCATGTTTCAGCCAAGAGGGAACATTTTCTGTAACATTCTGTTTAACACCATACTATCAGATTTTTTTTTGCCATTTGCAACACAAAGTAAAGCTAATATTGAGAAATCTAATGCTGCCCATTAGTATCATACACTGCAATAATTCCTGATAGAAGACAGAAGTAGCCAAATCTTCTTTACATTCCCTTTTCTCCCTTTTGCTTTTGTGCAGCCTACCAAAGCTGTCAGGTCAGCATTTCAGATCTGAACCTGTTTGTCCTTGTTGGTTCTACTCCTCTTTTTTCAAGCTTACCTTTTCTGTTTTGCAAATCTGTGGCCATCTCTACTCATACATCTTCCTACTTGGTTCAGAGCAATTACAGAACTTTAGTACTGCATTCCTCAGACCTGAAGTTAGATTTTCTGCCTGATTTTACTTGTCTTTTGTCTCCTGTGACATGATTACTTTCTTTTTCCTAGCTTTTCTTGGTTTCTGTAGAACTTTTACTTCTGTTTTCCTTCTGATAAAATCCATGTTTCACTGAGTGATTTTAACTTTCAATGCAACAAGTTGCATATGGTCAAACCTGAGAGTTGGTTGTTTGCAATGAGTTTCTTCCAAATTTGTTAACCTTGTCCTCTTCCTTCCCTCAAACCCCACCACACAGATGATGAGAGCAGCACTGGGATGGCACATGTACCTGTTACAGAGTATAATACAGGAGCCCTGCCTTGTACTCCTTTAAATAAACAACCACATCACCTCCCTCAGTTGGATTTGCCACTTGATTTACAAAGTGGGGATCTATGGCTTCTTCCTTTCCTTCAGCTTCTTCATTTCCTTCAGCTTCTTCTTTCATTTCAGCTTCAGAAAATCAAGTTTCTTGCAGTTGGAATTCTTGGTAATACCAGTAAAGCCCGTAAATCTTCTTTGAGAAGAAAGGGTGTGGTGGGCTGCCAAGACAGCTCTGGCCTCCAGCATCAAATCCTTTCTCCAATTTTCAACATGTAGAGAAAGGCCTTGTAAAACAAAATATTTGCAGTTAGATTTTTCTTACTTTTTAGCAAATACATTTCTTTACTGCACTGAGAAAAATCCAAGGAAAACATGAAATCAACCACCCAGTAGTCAACGCCTGTTTCTAAATTTGTTCCAGGCTCTGTACTGGAGAAGAAGACATCTCCCCAGAGGATCTTTCTTTAGTTCATCCTAATTGTCCTGTGTTTTGGTTATTTCTTGATCACTGCCTGATGTAGGAAACATAGTGGGGTTTGTCCAAGATTTTTGAGCTAATAGCTTTCTATGGGTCAGCTCTATTTTTTTCTTTTTTTCTTTTTTTTTTTTTTAATAGCCTTCTAAACTTCTTCTGTGAGTCATAAAAAGCAACTACTTGAGTAGGTGTAACTGTGAATGTTCCTCCGGGTCTCTGCACAGACTGCACAGAAAACTAACCTCAAAAATTATGACATGAATAGTCTGTGTAGTACTTCCTAAAGAACTGGTCAGGTATTATTTCAGTGTAATCCTTTAAACTTTTTGCTGTGGGTCTTAATCCTCCAAACAGGTATTTCTCTAATTCTCAGTTATGTGCCTTGGGACACCATCAATGAAGTCAGTGACACTGCTTCCTCTTCTTTCTCCCACTAGGCAGCAGGTCAGAGGTTTTACTGTTATTTTTTGGATGGGACAGGAACTTGCTGGGAGCACATGAGGGGTGGGGGGAAAGGCTGGTGTTGTATTCACCTCTGAATGGAGGGAGGGAGAGGGGCTGCTCAGTGTTTGTTTTTAATCTGGCAACCAGAGCGTTCCTGACTTCCTTCTGATTTCTTGGAAGCTTTATCTCATAACACTCACAAAACTCTCCCTATTGAGCAACAGTTTTGTTCCTTCTCTGGAGCAGGACTACCTTGGGAAGGTCCAGCTGGAGCACAGAGTAACCACAAGGCAAGGAATTACAAACCAAACATCTGCCACAGGCTGTTCCTGCTGGAGAGGGTGACCCTCTGCAGCCAGGCTGTGGCATCGTGCTGAGCTGGCAGGTCTCCAGCACCACCTGAGAACTGGTGTTGGGAAACCAGGCACCATTCTGGTCAGATTCCAGACCAGCCCCGGATGAGTGGGAACATTTCTTCCTAACTGCATCCATGTAGGAGTCAAAGAAGCTCCCAGGGGTGTTACCCAGTTGGTCAGTTTGAGGGGAGAAGCCTTTGAGGGAAGGATTTTCCTCCACAGGAGGAAAGCTGTCTGTGCTCTTCTCACTGCAGTGGGGAGGTGCCTCTGCCTTGGCCCTCTGGGAACTCGCTGTGCCAAACTGCACCAGAGGCACAAGACCTCAAATGCAGCCTGTGTGGGTGGGCTCCAGTCTGGTGGAGGCAGGCTGTGGCGTTTTAACTTTCCTGAAAAGCAGGGCCATGGGGGAATCCTAACAGGGGGTGAATATGGTGGGATAGGGGCCTGGAAGAAGGAGGAAGTCTCAGTCTTGCCCTTACTTTCTATTACTGCAGGAACACCTCTATCTTTTGGTGAAATCCTCCTCACTTTACCCTTTCAGTGAGGTCAGTGGAGCTGAGGAATGTGCACATGAATTTTGGGAGAGAGAAAATCACCCCTCTCCCACACACAAATACAGCCCTTAGAGCCTACACTGCCCTAAGACTTAATTGCACCCCGTGGTATGATAATTTAACAAAAGATTAACTAGTTTCTTGTGTTATCGGTACTCCTCCCCAGCCTGTCTGTGTCTGCTATCAGCTTCTGCGAGGCTGCCTGAAGCTCAGCTTTGTTGTCTTCCAGGGCTGTGGAGTCCACAGTCATTCCCCTAGCATGTGTTCTTGATGTTTTTAGCACTGGTGTGATCCTCCAGCAGCCATCAGGGAACCAGCTGGCAGCTGGTCAGGCTTTGCTTTCAGACAATGTTCTGCAAACACATGCCAGCACCCCACAGGTGGTTGGGTATCTGCCCCCAAATTCCAGGGCAGGTTGGCTGAGGGAAGAAGGAAGGTTAAGGGCTTACAGATTTTGGTCATATGATGAACCTCTGCCTCTTTCTTCATTGCACTCAGCTCCTGGAGGGCATGTGGCAGCAAGGGCTCTGGGCTCTGCCTCTGTTGAGGCACATCAGCTGTCAGGGCTGAGGAACACACCTCTCTACACAGCTTTTTGGAATAATCACTCATAATCTTTAATCCTGTACTATTCCTATTGATAAATCAAACAGGTGCAAGGTCTTGAGTTGCTCTGCACTACAAAATGCTCTGCAAGGATAATCTTAGGTTAGATTTGTAGCTTAGTAGTTCTCCCAGTTGCCATATAGGAGGAAAAAGAAAGATGAAATTGCCCTCTTGAGCCACGTGTCTGCATTCCAGGCATATCCCAGCCTCCCACAGGCTCCCTGAGAGCTGTGGGTGAGCAAGAAGATGGGAGTTGAGAAGCAGGGAGTCCGTGTCAGACTCAGGATGGATGTTTGCAGTTTCCAGTTCCCTGTTGTGTCTGGCAAGCTACATGGTCTCGGATTTAAAATTTGTAAGAATGTACCATGAGCCATGAGAAAGTGAAATGATGCCAGTAATTCCATCAATCTCACCTGCTTTTACAGTGTAATAAAAAAATGAAATTTTTTCTGACTAGAAGCTCTAAGAATTCTTTTCTTTGGAATACTTATGAAAAGCTGACTTTTTGTTATTTACTACAATTCATTTTTTCTGATATATTTTACTTCTAAATGATCAAGATAAAGATAATTTATTTTACTAGATCAGGTCATTTCATTACTTTTTCAGCAGTGTTAAACGCAAAATTGTTAATTGTATTGGACTAAAAGAAAGATTAACATTAAATTCTTTGAAGTCAAAACGAAATACTTCTGTAGAGAACAGATACAAACTTAAAGTTGCCAAAACCCCTTACACAACACTACCAAGTTACTGCTCTTTTGGAGAATTGCTCTGTGGGTGAATTTCCAGCTAGATCTAACAGCAATTGAAAGAATGAGACTGGTGGGCTTTTTCCATCATTCCTAAGACTCTGTGGCAAATAATTTTTATAGGAACTTAGAATTAGAGGCATCTAATGAGAAGTGCCACAACTTTTCACAGCAATGTGGTAGAAACAAACATAAAGTTATGAAACAAATAGAACATTCTGAGTATTTAGTTTGGCAACTGCCAATTATTTTCCGAGTACTTTCTGACTTCATCCTTGAAAACTGCTGTGGGCATGGCATTACTGAGGGCTGTCTGTGCCCCTTACTGGAAGGGCAGATGATTGGTTTCTCCTCTGCAATTGCCTTGGATCCAGTCATGTGCCTGTAGGGCAAGGGAGACTGTTTTGGTATTCCCCATGGGAAATGCTCAGACTGTCTTTTCCTAGAGGTGATGAAATCCTGATCCTGCAGTGTCAGTTCTGTTTGCAGCTTTCTGATGTGTGCTTTTGTTTGCCTTTCCCTGGCCTTGAAACAATTTCCACTGAATCAGGTCAGGTTATTACTACAGTGGGGAAATACAATTCTCAAGAGAATAAGTGGTTCTGACCTGGCAGTTATTTCCAGTCTTTTCTTTCTTCCTTTCCCAGAATCCCTCCCCTTGCTCACTCCCCAAACTTCACAATCTTTCTGTGATAGTCTGTGATAACCTTTAGAAGTATTTCCTTGCCAAAAGCCAAACCAAACTCTCCCTATCAGTTAATATCAATGCAGCACTGTAAATAGTCCGTAGTGACCTTCAGTTTTGGTTAATCTGCTTTCTGCCTAAAACTGTGTACCTGGCTTCATACAAAATTGTTCATCAAATATGATTCCCTACCAGATTTCTAATCTAATTGACCAGTTCTGAGGAGGGACATGGCATTTTACCTAAGGCAGATTGAAATTCAGTCATAAGACCTAGGTTGCAGTTCAGAGCTCTGGTCTGAATTTGTCTGGTGCCTCCACTTCTGAGCTTGACCTTGTTTCCTCGTTGTTGTTCAGGTAAACCAGCCTTTCCATAACATTTCATCTCTTTAGAGAATGAGGAAGCTTATAGTGTTTCCTCTATGTGCAGTCCCAAGAAGAGTTTCGAAGTGCTGACAGCCATCCTAGTGAATCTAGGTATTTGCTGGAGCACTCAAGTTGAAAAGGGAGCATTCTACATAAGAAATCATAAATTCTGTTCTCTGTAAACTTTGGAGCATCGATGGATTTATTTTTTGCACATTATTTAATTCTGAAAACTATACAGATGGTCTTTCAGATGATGTTCAAAGCACAGAAATACTGCTGTATTAATAATGAGTGCAAAATGTCTTCACAACATACACGTCATGACACCATCTTTACGTGAAGAGCAACTACTCAGTGGCAAAGTACACTTCAGTCTGAGAGCTGAAGTATGGGCAGAGGCCACTGTAATCAGCAACTAAAAGATCTTTATTCATGTAAGACCTAGTCAGAAGTGTGGATATTGCACCACAGGATGAAGAGTTTTTCGTTAGTGTTTTGCACAATATGTAAGAGTTTCCACAAAATCTAAATCCTTACTTGAACAAATTGTTCATTGTCTAGTGTCAATGTCCACTCCCATTTCCTACTTTAGATTCCTGTGACTTCAGCAAAAGTGAAATGTAATTCTGAAGTTTTACTAAATCTTTAGAATTTTCATCTGTCTTGCATTTAATAAGTTTTACAAATAGTATGAAGCAGTAACTTTGTATTTGGACAAAATTTTAAAATTGAAGTTACTAGGAGCAGATGGAGCCTCTACCCATTAAGTTGGTCACGTTGCACAAGGAGTTTTACCTGGCTAATTGGGCTGACTTCCCTGTACTTTTTGTTATAGACAGGCACTTCTGTGTCAGAGGTTTCTGTATTGTGGTGTTGGCCTCAAAGATTGTCTCAGTCAGAATGCCTGGATCTTAAGAATCATATGGAATAAAATTTGGGAGTGTTATAATTAACAATGAAGGTAATGACTAACTAAGATTGACAGCAATGAAAGCTTCCTGATTAAGAGTGCTGTGGCAGCTTATACAAGACATTTATTTTTGTTTACACATTCTCTCAACAGTGTGTTTGTGTAATCTCATAAGGTTTTTACAGTGCTTCAAGCAAACTATCTTTGTATTGCCATTGCCATTTGAGTTCATGGTATGTTATCTCTCTTTTAGGCATGTACAGCACCAAAAAAATCAATATCAGAAGCAGAAACGGAACTTTAAAAGCCCAAACTCATTCCTGCAGCTGATACTGCTACATTTAGTAAGAGAAGATTGAAGTACATGCTAACCTTGACCTGAATGCCAAGGTAATGGTGATGAAAGATGGTACAAGAATGGGTGCCCCTCCCAGAGGAGCTGACTGAAGTCTGCCCCAGCACTCCTGTGATGAATCTGCTCCTGCAGATTCCTACAGCCCCAGTGCTCCTGTGGTCAATCTGATCCTGCAGATTCCTACAGCCCCTGTGCTCCTGTGGTCAATCTGATACTGCAGATTCCTGCAGCCCCTGTGTTCCTGTGGTCAATCTGCTCCTGCTGCCCAGACTTCCCCAGCAGTACCAGCCCACAGGTGTTACGGTGGGCAGGAGTAGCATGCATGGAGAGCAGGATGGGGCAGTGTTGCCACAGGGAGGGAGCTACTGTAGGAGAGGGCCCTGTGTGTACTTTTCACCAGGGATTACTTGTTGGTTGCTTATGAAAGAATAATAAGTGAATTTTGTGTTGCTCTGGAAAGGAAGTGCAGCTTCTCTGTCTCAGTGTGTGTGTATCTGTCACCTGACGTTGTTTTAGTTTTGGTTCTTTGGAAGATGATGATTCACATTCAATTCTTGCTTCTCTGTTAGTCATGGCCTGGTGGTTGCTTTCCTTCTGGGGATCCCTGCCATGGCCACGAGCTCTGTCTGGTGTGAGCAGCATTTGTTACACGCTCATGTGCTCTGTTTGCCACCGTGGTACAGTTCAGGTTTACAGGACAGTGTTTAGGACAATCCAGAAACACATGCAAGGAAAGTTTTTATCTATGCAAATAAAGGGAGAGGGGTGACTGCTTCATGGGCAAGATAGTGTTTAGTGCTGAATTTCCTCTAACAGGTGCCAACTCCTCAGCACTCACAGGCAGCAGCTGCTGGGCACTCACTGCCAAAGCAGCCAAATCCAGGCACCTATAAATTAAAAAGCCCTGTGGTGTGTTTATTCCAAACCATGTGACTTCCAAGAGCCTTTGTGTTCAGTATGATTTTAGGCATGTTATTTTTAATACAGAGCCTCTTTCTAGCATCAGTAGTTAAGCTAATATTGTTACTTACGAAAACAAATATGTTTTCATTGTAGTAAATCTGAGGGACAGATCAGGTCATGGCAAGGGCAGTAAATGAAGGAGAGACCAAAACAAAGTGAAAAATTGTTGAACCCTGCTGCTGGCACTTATGGAAGAATATTGCNNNNCCCCCTGCTGCTGGCACATTAAAATGTCTTTAAGGCCCTGCTCTGTGGGAAGAGGGGGCTGCTGGAGGGAGCGCAAGCTGTAGGACATAAATCCTTGTATTAAGCAATACAGGAGCTTCCTCCTATCTGAAGAGAAGGAAATTGCAAGAAAGATATACCTAAGCAACAGGTGAAGTCCCACATTGCCTAAGTCAACAGAATCCTACCTTGTATGTGTGTGGTTTCCATAAATGCCCAGGATTTTCCAGGCTGATGGAAAGTTAGGGAATTCAATATTTCCTTATCTTCAATCTTCAGAAAATACCAATTAGATGCTGTTTGAAAAAACAAAGTTGCTATTTCTTGCAGCTCTTTCAGCGTGCTCCTTTTGACTCTGGACATTTAACTTCAGGCAGTTGGCAAAGAGACAGCTGTAGAAAAATAAGTTGTTAATGATGCTCATAACGTTGTCAAAATTTTATTAATTTGTGTGATTGTCTGCCTAGATTCTTCTGAGCAGAATCCAAAATGAAAATTTTGAGTCTTGCTTTCAGACTTGGAATGCTGATATGAGTTTCCAGTTACATAAAGTTGAATCTAAATCTCACCGCTGTAATCTCTTTTGACCCAAATTTAGCCGTGAGCTTTTTGCCCATTTTTGAAGAAAAGTTCAGCAAGCAGTGAATACAACTGAGCTACAGAGAACTAGCAGCAAGTTTGTACTGGAGTGCTAAATACACACAAAATGAGCTGTGAGGGACATATACACTTCCACATTTATTTCTACCTTATCCTTGTCCTGGTGAGGTTATATCTCTGAACAGATGAAATAATGACCTTCTGCAGTTGTAGTTGTTGTTATGACACTGTTCTTTGTTGCAGAAAGATGCCCCATGACATCATGCTCAGTATATAAAATGGGGGAAAGGCAGAAAGAGGAAGGGGAGGATGTTTGGAGTGATAGCATTTTTCTTCCCAGATCATGGTTCCATGTGCTGGGGCCCTGCTCTCATGGATGCGGCTGAACTCCTGCCAGCCCATGGGAAAAAGTGAATTAATTTCTTGTTTTGCTTTGCTTGTGTGCGTGGCTTTTGCTTTCCCAATTAAACTGTCTTTTTTTCAACCCCTGGTTTTCCTGCCTTTTACCCTTCCAATTCTCTCCCTGATCCTGCTGGTGAGGGAGTGACTTGAGTGGCCTGTGGTACTTGGCTGCTGGCTGGAGTTAAACCACAACACACCCAGAGCTGCAGGAGAGGTTTAAGCAGAAAAAACTGAAGAGCCAAGAGCTGCCTCTTGTGCCAAGGACAGCCAGCCCCCCTGATCCCCACTTGTGATTTTACTGGAAGTGGGAATTGCAATAGATCCCTGCAGTTTGCAACACAACACATTCCTCCTGACTGAGCTCCAATGCTTCCTTTCCTTGTGGTGTCAGACTAAATCTTGTTTTCAGCTTTTTGTTTCAAAGGCTGGGCCAGCCCCATGCTGTTAGTGTGTTTCACAACTGACCTGGTCCCCAGACCTTTGTGAGGTGACAATGTTACCTACTTTCTTGAACTTTTCACTGTTTGGCCTGTACCCAGTGACTGCTGCAGGTGGAACAGGCACTAATCCATTTATGCCTCTTCCTGCTCCCAAGTCTGAGGGAGGAGAGGGTTTGATAAAGACTTTCAGTAAATTCTTTTTGGGTAAAACAGAGAAGGGAAGGTTATCTTGAGTCATCTTTGTGTTTAAACTCCAGCCCCTTCTATGTAAATAAATTACCTTCCTCAATGCCAGACCAAGTAACTTTAAGGAAAGTTTGAAAAAATAAACCTCACAACTTTGAAACAAACCAGCCAGAAAAGAGAACAGGGCCAGACAATTGACAGTATCTGGGAGTTGCCTCTCTTCACAGCTCCATGACAGCTGTTGAAGCCTCCTACATTTACACCTAGCAGGGCTTCACAGCATGTGTGTGTTTCTGGGACTCTGTGGACAAAGAGGGGTTGCTGCCTGTTGGTGATCCCTCTTGTTACATGGAATGGCGAGCACAACAAAATAGACCTTGTGGCATCTTGAAATGGACAATTCTAACCAGGTATCCCTGCTTCTCAGGCCCTTCTGAGTATTTTAACTCATGAGAACTGTGCTGGGGGCTTGGGTTGATGGCAAGGTGAATATGTCAACCATGTCCTGTGGTGAATCAACCCCAGCATCAGTAGCCATTTGAGGGAGGGGATTGTCCTGCTCTGCTCTGTGCTGGTGCAGCCCCATCCTGAGTTCCATGTGCAGGTTTGATGCTTCTTTGTAAGAAGAACATCAAATTATAGAGCATGTTCAAAGGATGGCAACCAAGATGGTGAAAAGTCTCAAGGGCAAGACTTGGAGGAATGTCTGAGGTCACCTGGTTTGTTCAGCTTGGAGAAGAGAAGGCTGAGGAACCTCACCACAGCCTGCAGGTTGTTCAGGGAGGGCAGTGGATGGTGGCTGCTGGTCTCCCCTCTCTGGTGACCAGCAAAGAATGAGGAAATGGGATAAAGCTGTGTAAGGGGAAGTTCTGATTAGACACTAGGAGAAGATTATTCACTGGAAGAGTGGTTGGTCACTGTAACAGGCTCCACAGTGGGATGTGATCATGGCACCAAGCCTGTCAGAGTTCAGAGAGTGTCTGGAGAACATTCTTGGTCATTTGGGATAGCTTTAGATAGTCCTCTGAAGAGCAGGGAGTTGGACTCCATCTTTATGGAGTCCAACTTGAGATATTCTATAATTCTATGATTCCTTTAGCTCAATATGGACTTGCAACACAGGAGGCTTTTAAGTTTTCCTCTGTTCAGGACTTGCTGACAGAGCCAGAGTTTGGAAGAACAAGGAAAAGACATTGCAACCTACAAGATTTGGCACAGCTTGGTAGGAGGTTACTGCAATATTTAAAACAATTAACATATCTTCATAGGGTTCATTTAGCAGGCTTTGTGAAAATAGATATAACTATCCTAAGCTAATCTGGCAACTTCCATGGGAACCTATTGTGTTCCATTTGGGAAATAAAAGGAATTTTATGTAGGCTTTTGGAATCCAGATTTCTACCTGGTCTACGATTACTCTCTTTGCTCATACAGAAGTCCTGTGATCTGAATATACTGCAAATAAAATAAAATGGCTGTTACATCCATTAGGCATCCACCTGACAGACGATGGTGTAATTTAACAAAGAATTAGAATAAGCCTGACGTTTCTTTCACGGTCTAAATAGTCTAATCCAGAGAAAATACAGTAGGCACAGAAACATTAAATTATTTGAGTTTTTCAAAACAGAATCTAAGGAATAGAATTTAGTGAAAGAAAATAAAATGCTAATAGAAGGAAAATGATGATAATTTCTCATTTTGAATAAATACAAGTATAAAATAAACACATTCTTTTACAAAAGCTGTAAACACCCTTTGACTACTAGCTTAAGCAAACTATGAGTCCATTGCTATCCAACTTCTATCTTACCTCTATAAACAAGAGGGAAAATTTTATCTAAAAAGGAAGTTTTCTTCACTAAGGCTCTACCTCTGACTGTTTCCAAGTGTTTTGTCACCAAAAGAGCTGAAGGGAGACAGGAAGAATAAAATATATAGAAAGGTGTTTTGCTGTGGATTGCTCCACATAATTTTTAGGCTGTACTGGCATTTTATCTAGATGCTGACTTCGTCCAATAGACACAACCAAACTGGTGTGCATGGGAGTTTGTTCCAGTACTCAAATGTTGCTATTGAACAAACAGCTTTATTCTCAATAAATTCTCAGTTCTTGGCTCTGAATTTGCCCCTCAGCAGAGCCAAGAGCCATTGTTCCCAGTGCTGAGGTGCTGCCCGTGTGCAGGCGCTGCCTTGGCAGAAAGCGCATTCATCAGGCTCCATTGCAAGGTGTTTCAAACTGCCTGTCCAAGGAGGTCCCAGATCATTGCTGGGGTATGAATACTTGGCCAAGGAGAAGGAGGAGGAGACTGGTCCTGTTATCAGCAAAACCAGCCCTGTGGGTTTCAGTCCTCTTAACACATTTCGGTTTCTTCAGCAACTGTAAACACGAGTGAGCCTCCTAAAGAAAACAATTGTCATGGAGCTTCTGGAAGAGGAAGGAGTAGATATTTTTAGAAAGATCTTGGGGGTCATCTGTGTGTCTTTGACCAACGTGGCCAACACAGGCTCCAAGGCTCATCTCAGCTTGGCTTGTACACAAGCTAAGCTCGGCATCTCAGAAGAAGGGTGAGGAATGGAGATAGTGATAGTAAACAAACAAGTTGTGCTTGCTATCCTTCTTCCACAATCAAGCTTGAACTTTGTCTCTTTCTCACCATCCTGCTATGAAATTGGAATTTCTGTTGTGATTGCATGTGGCTTAGGTTTTGTGTATGTTGGTTAAATTGTGTCTGGGTTACATATCAGTTGGTCCAAACTGGAAAAAACAAGAACAGATGCAAAGGCATTTCTCAAAGAGAAAAGGAAATAGCCAACACACACCTCCCCCACACTTTTTCTACTTCATTTGCAAATTCTTCTTTATTCATGACACAAAATGATTGTGGCCAAAAAATTTAGAGGCTAGCAGGTTTCAGTAACGGTGAGAAATCAGGTATTGTGATCAGATAAAAGAGACTTAGAAATACATTTCAATCCAATGAGGTAGATACAGGCAATTGACTCAGAGAGAGAGAGTTGCAGAGAGACAACTGAAGGGTTTAGATGACATCACAGTGTCATTATTTCATTATTGTAAGGTTTCATAGCATCATCCCAACATTGAGTAGGCGATGAATCTACCATATTGTTTAAGCATGGGATACACAGCAGTGACTCTGGAGCAATAGCAGCTGTGATTCCTTGTTCTAATGCCTGCTCTTAGATCTTTGGATTCCCATGTCATCTAAAATGTCATCTCAGCAAAAGAGCTGAAGGGGGGAAACGCTACAGGTCTTTACTGGGTTTGGGTTTTTTTTCCTCAGAAGAAAAGTATTTTCTCTTTTTCTGGCATTAGTCAGACAAGAATTTCTGTTTCATGGGCCATGAGGAGATGACCTATGTACTGCTTTCTGCCTGCTGAGCCTGTGAAGTGCCATAATATATCCAAACTGCATCTCTGGGCTTCGGAAATATTAATGACTTTTTTCTGCCTTTTCCTGCTGAATTGCTCCTCCATGACTGTCAAAGCCCTGTTTTAATTTTTTTTTCTATAACTTTAAATGATTTTAGGGTGTTAGAAGCTGTTAGTTGTTCTATTTCAGTATTTTTTTTCTTTCCCTCATCTCCAGCAGGCTTTTGCTTTGGTATTGATTTTTTGCAAGTTTTTCTCAATTTCTCTCTTTCAGGAGTCTCATTTCCACTACTACAGGTTCAGTAAAACCGATCTCAGGACTTTTAGCAGAAATGTTTGCTGTGACAATATTAAAACAGGCCACCTCTGATTGCCTCTGCTCACTCTGAGATGAGGATAAGCTATTTCTCCTGGCTGTCTTCTGAAGGTAAAAATAGTTTCAGTGTAAAGCAAAACCTGATGGCTTGCTTCAGCCTAGATTTCCATCCTCTCTACTTAATTTCATAAAAAAAAGGCAAAAACCTGTTCACCTGATAGGCAGGAGTCTGGACTAGAGGTACTTTCCTGCCTGAGTTGTTCTGTTTCTGAGTCTGTTGTCATATAAATGCTCAGGTTAAGTTGAAAGCAAAAAATTAAAGGCAATTACAACAAAATTTAAGAGATATTTTGCAAATAAAAGTTTAAAAACTATGTTACAGTATTTTTCTTTTTTAATTTTTTTTTAATGCCTCAGCTTTTTGGTATATTTGAGATGAGTTAGTTCTTTGGAAAGTCAGTTCTATTGAGTTTGCATTTAAAAAAGACATCTCACTTCCAGTGACTTCCTCCTAAATACTTTTCTCTTTATAAAACAGACTAATATGATCTAATTCTCTGCAAATACAGTTGTTTGTTTTGTTTCCAGTGGGGAATTACCTTCAAACAGTAACCAAACACACACCTTAATAAATAAATGTATTAAGGTGATAAAGACTTTAGACTTGCTGGTTCTACTTTATCACCTTGCTAAGATCAACAGCTTTTCCAATGGCTGGAGAATGTGCCTCTTCTGTTTGGGTTCTCATGTAAACAGGATGCTTAGGTTGTCTTCAAAGTTTGCATCCTTGGCCTCCCTGCTCTTTGTCCCTGCCCCACCCTCCTGTGGTTACCCATGTTCAAAGGAGCTTAATCCAGACTGAAGACTTAATCCAGACTGTGCAGAGAAGGGATGTCAGAATAACCAGAGGAACTGAGATGTGACTAGAGGAATTTGGTTTATTTACCTTAGAAATACCAGAGTGAGAAGAGATATGACAGGTCTCAGTAGAAAAGGGCAAGAGGAAAGACAGAAGGAAAGGGGAGAAGTGGGGAAAAGCAAAGGAGGAAAACAAAGTGAATTAAGCACAAGTACAGTTGTTAAAGGTACATTTTGTCTTCAGAGGTGTCAGATTGTGGAAATGCTCTATCTGGAGTAGCGGGTGGAAAACCTTAACAGGTTAAATTGAGGTTTGATCACTTTGAGAGGAATGGAATAAGGCTGCTGTCCACAGAATATTGGATTGTACAACCTAGATCTGCCTGTCTCCTAACTCCTGCTTCGTGCCTTCTGACACCACAGTGACCCTTCCTACTAAAGACAACTAGGATACACCCTTGCAGATCATCCATTCTAACAAATTTTTATAGAAATATTTACTTCCTTTTTCCTGACCCTGTAATAGGAATGCTTGATATCTTCTTTTGGTAAAGAAGATCCAGGTGCCAAGTTGGCAAATATCCTTTCTATTTTGGAGCAAAGCTAGCAAGTTAGCCATTTGCAGTCTGTTTTATCATTTGTGACCTTAGTGTGCCTGTGAATCTCCTGACCTTGCTCAGAGTGCCGTGTGGTGATTGTGTTCTTGTGTTTGCAATCATTATCTTTCCAAATGAAAGGCCTAAAACAAGTGTTCATGTCATTAAATATTGTGCTTAAAATATTCAAACCAGTAGAGATGTTATCTGGCCTTGATTTAGGCAAATAAGGAAGGACCTGACCTCAATCTTTATATAAACAGCCAGCTGCACAGCAGTAAATCTGTTTGCTAGCATGGCAGATGGAACTTTTCTCTGGGTTTCAGTTTCCTCTCCACCATCCACATCCACTTCATCAGCCAATGCATACCCTTGGAGAAAGAGTATTCATTGTCAAGTGAACCCTGGAAAGCCTCAGGAAACAGTCGAGATAAATCACCAGGATTTATGATTGAACTCCTATCACCAGTAGTCTTTTAGTCTTTGATGGGAAAATGTTTCTTTTACAGCACTATCAGCCTCCTTGTAATCTTGTTGAGGTTAAAAAATAAAAAAAAAATCTATTTATTTAATGTTTCAGGTATACACACCCAGGGTAAATCCCAAGTGCATGAAATTTGGATACAAAGGAAAAAAATGTGATTGTCTTCGTTAAGCAGGGGAGTAAACACGGCTCTCTTGTCTGGCTTTACTTTCTACCACACCACAGTGCTTCCTCCCCTGCTTCAACATTCACTTAGCTAGGAAGTGCACTAAAAGGAAGGACACAAAGCTGTGTAATTTAGCCTGTAAAGCCACACTGTATATGGGCAAAAGCCAAGACATGGGAAGCATTGAAACATCAGAAAAAGAAAGCAGCCAATATTAAGCCCTTGCTGGAAGGACTCGTGTCCAAGTGTTGTCCCTTTCACTGCCAGTATCTAGTTTAGTATCAGTGTCATCCTAATGCTGCAGACAGACCTGGGATCATCCCTCAGTGTCCCAGTAAAGAAGGCAACCATGATTTATACCCTAGGAAGATTCAGATTCAGGCAAATTTTGTTCTGTTTCCATGCACATGTATCAGAATAGAGGTGACCAAGCTACATCCTGAACAATTCCTTCTAAATGGAACTGTATTCCAGTATCAACATTCACTTTCCAGGGAGCAAACAAAAAAATAACAACAGCAAAGGAACCCCTCATTTCAAAGTGAAAGGAAATTTTCATGTAACTAACAAAGCCCTGCCTCACAGGACTGTTTCATAGCCACAGAAACTTGTATAAGCATGGTTGGCATTTCTTCCACAAACTAGACAATTGCTGGCACTACAAGCACCACTGGAAACAATGCTGTAAATTTACCTTTTGGTTAATATCTACCATCAGAATGTCCTAAATGAAATGCTACCTTGAAACATCTGTAGAAGGAAGTGATACGTGCTTAGCTGATGAAATTCTGCAAAGTGATGATCAATAAACACAGAATCTTGTGGTTTGGACATAAACCATCAATTTTGAAAATGAAAATTAACACTCAAAAATTACTTTTTCAAATTTTCTCCATACTGCAACAGCTATGGAGTGATTGTACTAAGCCTTGAATTATCAACTCAGAAGTGCATGGGATTGGATGGAATAACGGAGAGAAGTTTCCTGGGACTTTTTCCAGGAGCTGCACCGTGCAACTGGGAAAATTATCATGTTACATGATGTCAGTAGGACAGGATCTGCTTTGACTAAATAATCTAATCACATTACTTGATTAAATTCTTTAATCAAGGTGGGTCCTCTCTGTTCAGAAGTCTGAAAATATGATGTGTTTTAACTGCATGCCTCAGGGTGCTAAAACAGGGCAAATACTCTTACGTGTACTGGTGTGGGAGGTATGGCTGCAAAGCATGTATCTGGATATGCGAACAAAGACAATCTCTGTGCACATTTCTTGGGTTTGAAGTAGCCGTTCTGCGTAAACTCTGGGGCTTCCCACTATTTTTAACTTCTTACTGGGAACCATGACTCAGCAATAAATCTGTAGGGCATTTCTTCACATGGTCCTAAAAGCAGTTGCATGTGCTCTGTGCTGTGTGGATCGGCCCTGGAGACTTCCTATCACGGACAGAAAATCTGGTTCTCTCCTTTGGCTTTTGCAACTCTTCATAAAAAACCAAAACCAGAGCAATAGAGAGAAGGTGAGCCTTTGGGGATAAGAAAGCCCTCACACCCAGAGTGCCACCATAAAGCAGAGCATTTCTCACAGCTAGTTCCCTAGGGATCAGTATTTGCTGTCCATCACAGTTTATTGGTACCTTTCCAGGGACTGCCCAATCCACTGTTTTTAGTAGTGTCTCTGCCTTGTCCTGGTGTTCCCTGCCAAGTGCATAAACACAGCTTCTTGTGTCTTGCTTCATCTCATGGGAAGGACGTCAGCGCACTTCCTTATTTTGCCTTCCTGCACTCCTGTTCAAACTTTACTCCCTTGTTTGCCAGTCAAGGAGAAGTTTGCAATGAGGAGTGTAGGAGATTATCGGATTGCCAGACCAAGATTATGCAAAGAAACTCGTGAGTGTATAAAAGTTTGCAAAGCTTCACAATCCAGAGGTGTCCAGATGAGTGCCGACTGTTGATATACCAGATACCAGCCTTTATATAATTTCCCCAGCTTTAAGGAAAAAAAAAAAACATGTCTTCATAATACTTTTTTTTCACTTGAACATTAAAACAAGCCATAGAAAGTGTGGGTCCTTTGAGAACAAAAAAAATAACAGTATAAAACTTCATACATTAGTCTTCAGCTTTCAGGAAAGTGGAGTGTACTTTTTTATCCTCTGGAGTAAAACATTTGTAGGAGTGGGCGCCCTTAGCACTACAGAGCAGCTGTAACCTAGTGGAAGCAGGTGGTTGCCATTGAGTATATTAATAATTTTGGCAATTCACCTTTCAGAGGTACAGCTGGGCTGAGACCTCACATCAGGACAGTACTCAGTCCCTTACCTTTCTATACTGAGACCCCTTGAAGTCTGATAGAGACTTCAGCCCTTCCCCCAAATCAATTAAAGTGGCAATTCTGTGGAACACGAATCCAAAACTGTAATCCTAGAAGCTTCATGCTGAGATGCTGCCTAACACATTTAAAATCTGTGAGCCCCGAGTTTGGGCACAGGAAGTCAGGCAAAGTCCAGAAAATCCTCAGTGTTGGGAGTTCTGAGAGGCTTGGTTAAAATCAGTGTTTCCTTAGAAAATGGCTTCTCTTTGGCTGTTGGGTCAGGTGAGAGTGTGCTGAGAGGATCCACCCCAGAGCAGGTGTTGCCTCTGCTGCCTTGCTAATGGCAGGGCCATGGGAAGCAGGGAGTTGCCTTCACATCCCTTCCACCCAGCCATTCTCTGGGCTTTTGGGGTCAGATATGGCTGCTCCTGATCCTGCAGGAGAAAAGGATGGTCTGGGCTCGGAGGATGCCTGTTCAGGAGAGCCTGAGCCAGAGGGACAGAGCCTGAGGGCCTGGAAAGGAATGTCAGGGGAGTGACCAGATTTGTGGCAACCAGGGGTGAGTGTTGTGGGTGGTAAAATAACTCATGGTGTTTCTTGTTGAAGCTTTTCTTCTCAGTCAGTTATGGACTATTTTGGGGTGGTCAGCTTTCTGCCCTGCCTAAGGGGAATACAAATGCACCCCCTGATTTTAGAGGGAAGGAGGTCCTGTGGTGAAGCTAAAGAAATTATGGGGTCTAGTGCTTGTGATCACTGCAGTTTACATGCTCTCTGCAAAGCTTGTGCTATATTAAATGCTTGAGCCCTACCTCTGCTACCATCCTTGAAACAAGGTAAAAAGACGAGTTTCTTTTAGAAAGGATTTCTAAGTCTAATGATGAAAAGAGTTGTAGGAGATCCAGACAGCAGAAGGAATAATATTAATACCTCTAGTATTTAACTTCTTTTAAATGCCTTTTTTTTTTTTTTTCAAATTGTGAAAATGCTCAGCTAAATAATTGTTCTAGTGTCCCTGCAAATCTTGCTTTTTCGTTTTGGAATCATAACCATGTTATTGCAGCAGGTGACTTTATGGCATTACTACTTGGTGTGAGGTTGTTTTTTCTTACTTGAGAAGCCCCAGTGGCTTGGATGAGGTCTTTCTGAGAGTAATTGCTAACCTGCAGGAACAGGTATCACACAGAGGAAAGTGTTGATGGAGGTATTTCCATTCCAAAGATATCAGGCAGGACTAACAGCCCGTCTTTTGTCCTTTTGTGAAGGAGGACAATCACAAAGATCATTCTCTTGGCTATCACATAGCAAGACTGCATGTCAATATGTAAAATTACCTCAAGGAAAGGACTGAGCTGAAAGGTCTTCTTTTTGCTGTGTGATAGCCAATACCTGTATTTCAAAGCCTTTCTGTTAGTCAAAAGCTTCTCAAGAATATGCATTTATGTTATCTTCTGTGAAAAGCTTTTTTTTTTTTTTAGCACTTAGCAAGAAAGTATAGAACTGGGGGCTGGGGAAGAGAAACTACCTACCAGCATCTCTTGGCTGTGCTGAACTCCAGAAATATTGGCACAATATTGGTGCTGGGGAAGAATTTAAAAATGAAACTGTTAATGATTGATGAACTCAGTACAGCATATTTGAAAATTATTACTGTACTCACTCCTAGGCTTTATTTTACTCAATTAAAAATGACTCCTTAGTTTCTACTGGCCCCACCTCTGAAATATTTCCTAATAGAAAAGTCATTATATTCCGACACCTATGTGCTCCCTGATCATTAAGTTTTGATAATTGCATGCTTCCAGTTTTTCATTTTCCCATACTTTATCTCTTCCCTTTCCTTCATGGTATCTGTTGTTATGTCCTCCCTCATGCGATACCCGAGGTTTTGTGTTTACAGAACCTTTCAGTTGCTCAAAGACGAGTTGGACGTGTTTGGAACCTGCCTCCAGGATGGTCAGGGAGGGGGCAGGTAGAATGACACCTGCCTGATGCATCTTGGAAAAGCTTGGATGTTTGTTTGGCACAAGGCTGCAATGATTCATGGAAAACTCAGATGCTCTGTGCCAAAAGCAGAACTGGGGGAATTAGGAGCCCTGGGCCCCAAATGCTGTTGTTCACTGTGCTTTGGTAACTCTAATGCAGGTCTGGATTTCAGCAGAGATTTTCAGATGGTTGTGTGATTTGAACATCTTTGACTTTTATCAACATTTAGTCCTTTCTTGGTTGTTTTTATCCTTATTCTATACGGAGCTCTGTGTTTGAGAACAACAGGTTTTTTTCCTGTATGGCAACTTCAGTAATCTCTGACAGATTGATGAGCTCTCAGGGACTGGAGAGAGGCAGTGCTACAAGAAAGGCCATGTTATCCTGGAGTTTTGGTCAGAGGGTGAAGTGATCGAGGAGCACATTCCAACTCTTGAATAAAATTAACTAAAGTGGAGATGAATGTTCCATAGATACAGAACTGTCAGTCTTGCCAAGAGTCATGAAAACACCTTGAATAATTTTGTGGATGGATAGGTGTGGCTTCCTCTTGAGTGGCTGGGACAACAAAATCTTCTAGGCTCAGTGTAGTAGAAAAGCAGTTCTGCAGAACCTTTCAGTTTTATTGGTGTATTGTAATTTATTTCTGACTTATATGTTTTTTCTACATGCATGTGTAAAACTTCCCCATCACTAACTTGATTACTGCATATAATATTAACAATTTGCAGGTTGCAACCTGCTGAAAAGGCCTGAGGGCAAATTTGCTTTCCATATAGTTTCAAGTCTCCACCCATCCTATGAGCATGACTTCGAAGGCTTAAGCATTTTGCATTTATAGCACTTTTGCAACTGTTCCATTGTAAGGAGAGAAACGAGTGAGGTTTCAGCTGCCTCTTTTGGGTTATGATAGCAGACTGTCCATAGAGGCAAGTAGGAGTGACCTTGCTGCATTTCTCACCTCTGAGATGGCTTTAGAGATTAATCCAAAAGTCCTGAAGTTGGAGAAAATTGGATTAAGCACCTCATTGTGATTTTGCCAATACAGGTCTTTAATATGATTACACAATTCATAATAGAATGAATTACTATTATGTTAGTGAACCAAACTTATCACACAGTACTGAAAACTTTCGATGTTTTTCTGAATCAAATTTTTTCAGGATTTCCATTTAATGAAAACGAATTTGTGAGTTGAGATCCATACTGAGTAAATGTGTATGAAGTGGTGGCCTGTTGAGCAGCAGCAATGAACATCCCAGTTATGGAGAAAAGCAAAAACTGATAAAGAAAAAAAAAAAAATCCAGGAAGGACATATAATACATCAACTCCTTTTCCCATGAGCAAAACCTCATCACCCTGAAGGGATTGGCAGTGTTGGAAGGAAAATTTGCTTCCTACCTTTGTTGCACAAACACTTGGATGAACCATTAGAGCCAGGCAAGCCAGTATTGGCACGAGGCCTCTTCAGCAAGTAATTCCCAGACTGTGTTTTGCTAAAACCCTGTCTGCTTCCACAGGTACCTCTCTGAAGTCACAGATGGCCATTTCAGAAGCCCTTGCCTTTGTAATTTGTCCTTGACAACACCATCTTTGCCTCTCCATTCTGTCTTCTAAGCAGAAGGGCCACTTCTTGACATGCCCTCCTTGTAGATACACTTCCACCTTGCTTACAGCAGGCTCACAGTGAAATAAGACATTTCTCACCAGATGGAGAATGCTGCCTTGCTTTCATGGGCTACTAGAGCAATGATAGATTTTTTTTTTTTTTTTAAGTTAGTGGTAAAGGTTTGGTCTAAGTTGCCTTTAGATCAGTTCAACACCAAGGAAATTGTCTCACTTTTAATCACTTTGTCTTTAAATCAAGGTTAAGGCTTTCTTAGGCAGAAAGCCTTAATTTAAATGTGAACTGTAGGGCTTGGTTCTGTTCAGCTGCAGAGGAGAGGATAATTCCTGCAGCTGCAGGAGCCAACATTCTAAGTTTCCTGCCTTGCTTCACCTGTCAGTCTATAGCAATCCTGTCTGTCTGATCCTTTCCTCTAAAGAGTGTAACATTGCCAGTTGAATTCTGGATGAGAGTAATTACATGCTGTTGATAGACAGTTAAATGATTTAGGTCATCTTCCTCAGATCCTGAAGGCCAGCATGGGGTTTTTTTGTTGTTTTTGGTTGGTTGGTCTGCATGTGTCGGCCTGCCAGGATTTAGTGCATTCTAAAGTGATTTGCATAGTCGGTTTTCTGGTCTTCAGCTCACGCCAGTTGGGAAGGAGAGAGTGAATGAGCCCCAGCTTTGTCTGCTAAATCAGTTTTGGATGTGTGTGTCAGGTGGCAATATTAGTAAGCACTGCTATCGCAGAAGATATAGGTTAAGAACAGAATTTACTCATCGTATTCTTAAATAAGCACATCAAACACAATCTGCTGTATCACCAGAGCTGTTTGTGTTAGCTAAGGGCAATACCCAACATCTGATAATAGCACTGGTGCAACCAAATGGAAAACACTGGTATCTCACTGCTCCTAGGAAATGTCAGAATTGTTTGCTGTATTCTCAGCATGTTAAGACTATAATTAATTTATTTCTAAATTATTTTTTCTCCCCATTGGATTAACAAAAGATTCAGTAAATGGCATTGATAGTAATCCAGGGGTGCTTTCCAAACTAGAAAGATGACGTCAGTTAGGCTGCTGGTCAGGAGATGGGCTATCTCACCTATGGTAGGGCCAAACTGGCTCTGGTTTGCTGGCTGATAATTCTGTATTCATAGCTGAGACATTCCAGGGGTGACTGGCTGGCATGGTGCTTGGTTGGTGCGTGGCTATCCCAGCTGTGAGGAACCAGCCTTCCGGGATCCTGATGGACTCAGCCCCCAGTGAATGCAAGTGCAGCTGCTGTGCTGTTCAGCTGCAGAGCTAACAGGAGAACTACAGCCTTGCTTCAGGCTCCTGTCAGAGGATATCTCCAGTATCCTCTCTGGAGATACTAATTTCTCCACTGCCCACTGCAGAGAGCCTGTAAAGGAGTGTTTTCTTTAATTTTTATTTATTATTTTCTCCCAAAACCTGTGTCCTGTCAGGACACTGCGCCTGTACTTGCTTTTTGTTCCAAAGATAAGAGCATACTGGCATCTTTCCAGCATCTAAAATACAACTTTCCTCGAGAGTCTGCTGCACAGGGTGATAAAATACAATCTTATTTTACCTTTTCATCAGATGCTGTCCCACACAGTCCTCAGTCCTGGTGTACCTCTTAGTTGTGGCTAGATTGAGACATGCTGGGTAGCACTTTGCTAAACAAAAAGTTCCACTAATTTGGACAGAAAAGGTATTTGTCAAAGTGTGGATCTGAAAGAGCCATGGAAAAGACCATTTATAAAAAGGGGAGAGCAATTAAGCGACCAGACAATCTGTGTCTCCTTACGTCTGTACACGGAGTGTGCTTTGAGCAGTGTCCCCATGTGTTATGGAATGCCTGGGGGAGGTCACTGTGACATCCCTTCCCATAATGGGTGAAATGTCACAGCCACCTGGGTGGTTGAACTGGGGGAGTGCTTTAGAAAAATCCTTAAGTCTTTCTGCTCAAATTCCTCCTCTGGAGATGACTTAACTTTTATGACCTGCCCCTTCTGTGCCTGTAGCTGAAAGGTGTGCTCAGAAGCTGACATTTCCATGGTGTTTAACCTCCTTGTGGCACAGGCAGGGGTGGAGCAGGGTCTCCGGGGCAGGGAGCAGAGGTGAGGCACACAGCCAGTGCCTCCGTGGGGAGGCACAGGGAGCAGCGGGGTTGAGCTGCTCAGGTGAGGGCCAGTGTTTGATGGGGAACTGGCAGCCCGGAGGTAGAAGACAAGAAGGACAGTGTGTGGGTAGGTACTGGAAGAGGAGGGAGAGGGGAAGGAGTGGGGGGACAGGCTAGAAGTGATGGTGGGTGACAGAGAGGCGGCCAGGCAGGGGTGCAACGAGAGCTGAAGAGCCCTGACTGGGGGAGCGAGCCCAAGCAGGTTCGTGGCAGGGGAAGTGGGTCGGGGTAAGGCGAGGAGCGAGGGCGTGTGGAGGGCAGGCGGTGTTTAGGGGAGGGGAAGTGGGCAGGTGAGCGTGCAAGGTGTTAGGNCAGCCTGCCCGGCTTTCTGTCCTGCGGGAAGAAGAAGGTGAGGCGGCGGGGGAGGCTGGCCGGAGGCTCCCGGGCAGGTGGGGTGCGGAGGCACCTGGGCAGGCGGGCGAGAACGTAGGCAAGTGTGTGTGCACCTGAGCAGGTGGGTTGTGGAGGTGCCCAGGTGGGCGTAGCGGCACTCGGGCAAGCAGGGTGCGGGTGCGTCGGCAGCTGTGGGCAGGTACGAAGTTGTCTGGGCAGGTGAGATCCAAACAGGTAGTGGAAGGTAAAGTGGGATGAGCACCTCAGCATATGCGCAAGGCACTAGGACAGGTGTTTTTTAAAGTGGGCATACAGGTATGTGCTGATGTGAGCATCTGAACAAGTATGGGGGCATCTGGGCATGTGCAGGGGCAGAATAGGGGAGTCTCCTAGAGCTGATAGCACAAAGGAGTAAGGTGGGAGTAAGGCAAAACTGTGGAGGTGTTTGGGCTCTCTGCTGGGACCCTCTCTCACAGGTCTGTGCTGTCCTGCCAGGGATCAGCTGGACTGGCAGCTCAACTAGCTGTGCCCATCCTGTCTGGGTGGTCAGCCATACCAAGGTGCGTCTCTGGACAGAGAAATGATGATATGATTGCCCTTCTTGCCTGGTGGGTATCACAAGCCTTCCCTCTTCTCTTCAAAGGACTTCAGTTTTACAAATGAAAGCAGTGCCCGCGACAGGGATGAGAACTTGGAGCGTGGCAACTGGTCAAACAAAGGCGACTACCTGCTGTCCTTGGTGGGCTATGCCGTGGGCCTGGGCAACGTCTGGCGCTTTCCCTACCTCACCTACCAGAATGGAGGAGGTACCTGTGCTGAACAGCAGGGTCGGGTGGGCACACCTTGCTCTCCTCAGGAGAGAGGAGAACAAGATCCAAGGGTTGGTCTGAGGCTGGGTATGTTCTGTCAAAGCTGGATGTGAGCGTCACCCTGGGAACTGGGACAGAGCCTGCTCATGGCAAAGGGCAGTAAGAGGCACCTATGTGGTTTTTGGGTACCAGCTGAGAAGGGAAATAGTACTTAGTTTGAGTTGCAAATTTCTACCTGAGAATTCCATCTTCTGAATTACTCATAACCAACATGTACCTTTTTGTCCATGTGCCAATATCCTCTACTTGTCTAAATAGCTGCTCTCCCTTCCCAGTGCTTACCTCCTGGTAAATTTACATTATATACCATACCTGGTATGTTTATACAGAACAATCGAATCCCCTCTACACCTTTGTTTTTTCATGCAAACAATCTAAGCTGGAATAATTGTCTCAGCTCAATAATTACCCAGATCAAACACTTGGGAAGTGTGAGGCAGAGAGAGCCTCTACCTGCTTACACAATGAACCAGTGGCAAAGCCAAGCAGAGGCACTGGTTTCCTTGGCTTGTATTCCAGAGCTTTATCTACTTGCCAGGCTGCCACTGGTAATTAAAGAGTCCATAAATAGTAACTGCAGAGAACTTACTTATATGTACCTATTTGGTCTGCCTAACAGTCGTTGAAGTAAAATTCTGGGCTGTAAATGCAGTACAGCCCACACAGCTGCACATGGAACATAAGGAGGCATTCCCAGTACAGAATTTTTATTGGAGTGAGCTGGGCTGGTTTGCATTACTTGGAGTTTTGTTGAAGAAAATTGTGAAAACAAAATAAGTTGTGATGTCAGCCCTCGGACTAGATGTTTTTTCTTATCTGCTGCAGCAGAGACTTGGCATTTAAAGCATATTTGTGCTGTTGCATGCATTGTTTTCTGTGCCCCTTGCCCATGATTGATAAAGACAGCTTTTGCATCCTTGTTTTGAAACACAGGAGTAATCCAATTAATTCTCTGGGACAATTTACTTCCTGAAATTACATCATGTATTTGCAGTTCCTTGCAGAACTGGGTCCTTGATTGCTTTACATTCACTGAGAGTGATGAGGACAGATTCCTGCAGGGATATGGTGCTGTGTTTATGAAACCTGTGCTCTCGCTTTCCCTGTCTTCTGCGCACACACAAAGAAGTACCAGTCCCTTTCACAGAACAAGGTGCTCACTGATATCAGGTTAACATGCACTTTTAAATGGACTTGAACAAGAGCCATCCTGAGATGTTGTTTGACACAGGACTCAGCCAACCATAGAAAATAATCTTCATGCTTTGATGTCCAGTAGCTGCTTAACAGGGCAGTTGCAAAACACAGCTGAGCACACACAGGAATGGTTCTGTTCCTCTTTAAATTAAAAGTTGGAAGATTAAATAGAAAGTGGACAAGGCTGGTGGTGCCTACAGCTAAGCAGTGTTCCTACTTGTATTAGAGCACATCTTCAATAGTTTTTTATAAAATTAATTAACTTTCTATAAGAGAAGCCATTATTTCTAAATCATCAGTTCTGACATTCATTGCAGGTACTGTTTAGTCTTATAGAAAGCAGGACTTAGAAACAAATCTTTCTATTTCGAAAAAAAGCCCCTACAGTGGGGAGCAGGGGAGAAAGGAGGAGTATAAAATGTGATAAAACTGTGATGAATGCTAAAAGATGCATTGTTTTCTCTGTGTGTGTGATTGTGTTTTCCCCCCTTTTCTTATCTCCTCTCAGGTGCTTTTCTAATCCCCTACACCCTCATGTTGGCATTAGCTGGCTTGCCCTTATTTTTCATGGAATGTTCCCTTGGGCAGTTTGCCAGTCTAGGGCCAGTTTCCGTCTGGAGAATACTACCATTGTTTCAAGGTTGGTTTTCTTATCTTTCCTTTTATTCCGGTAATAAACTGTTGTGAATTAATGATTTCTTCATGAAGTTACTAATTCTGAGACATCGATATCCGTGTTACAACTATTCCCAATGTTACAGGGTCAGTGTTATGTACCCAGGCATATACTTCCTCATTATTCAGTTAATAAACAGATGTTGAGTAAAGATTTCCCCAAAAAGGTTCTTGGTTATGAAAGGTTTTATCAGTGATTCTTTCAGTGCTCAGCAGCACATCACCCTCACTTCAGCTGTCCAGGCAGAAGGAAATATCCCTGTTTTGCTGTGTGAGGGAAAACCTCAGTAAACTGGTAACCACACAACTGGTGTACTGTGTGCAACAGATTGAAAATAAATTTCAGAAGTTGACTTTATCACTATTTCTTTATGCTTCATGTCCAGTGTAGCTTGCAAGGCAATTGTGTGTTGGATGGGTTAATTCTGTATTTGGCTGCCAGTGTGGGCACAGGCACACAGGTCTGGGTGCTCTGTGCAATATTGTGCACAATCACCCAGCAGCTGCCTTGGGAGTCACCTGCAGGTGTGATAAAATATCCTAGAGTCTGGCTTTGTAAAGTGGGGTGCCTCTTGAGATCAGAGAAATCGTTGCATGCTGTAGTGGTAGTTTGTCTCGGTGGGGGTTTGTATTTCAAACTCTCTCACAGGGAGATTTGTTTGGAAACAATTAACCATGTGCTTTACCCGTGCCTATCAATCCTGGTCCTGTACCATGGGTGTAAAGGACTATGCAATGGTTTTGTTTGTCTTTATCTACCAGAGGAGTTAATGTAGGAATGAGGAAGTTTCCTTCTGATGCAACAAGAATTTGCTTGTCACCTACAGAAACTGGTTGCCCCAACATTTACTCTTTTTGCCAATCTCTGTTCTGCAGCACAGGAAACTTTCATGAAAACAGTGTATTTGTCTTAAAGCAAAAGGTTTTCAACACAGCATATCTTTAATGTGTCTGTGAAGACAGAAACTTATATATAGTTTCTAAGATGATTGGTACAGTTTGTCAGGCTTTCCCAAACTCACAGAACAAAACTCATTTCAACAAGGGGGAGAACAGTAATATTGACAAGATTTGCTGTAGTTTAAAGCATGCATTTCAGTGGAATCTTTAAAATGGCTTGGGAAGTCCTAGTACAGTTTGTTTTATTTTACTAAGTTTCCCTCTGAAAGGGGAGAGAACAAAATACTGAATTTCTCCTTTAGACTTCGTAAATTGTCCAATTTTTCTATGGGCCTGATTCAAACTCTGTTTCAAAACCATGTTTGAGATGGTCAGTTTGGATCGTGTCCATCATTTAATGGGTTTAAAATTTCACTGTTTGTTTGCTGTTAAAAAATATTTTAAAACCAAACAAAAACCAACTTCAACTTCTTCCTAAGTAGCCTTTTACAAGTCAAGTGAAGGCTATTTGTTTTGGTGGGGGGGGACGGGGTTTGCAACCCGAGTTTGGGGTGATTAAGATATTTTGTGTTTCTTTTTCCTAGGAGTGGGCATCACAATGGTCGTCATCTCAACATTTGTGACTATCTACTACAACGTTATCATTGCTTATGCACTCTACTACTTATTTGCCTCATTTCAAAAAGTGCTGCCATGGTCAGACTGCTTTTCCTGGGCAGATGAATTCTGCAGCAAGACACGAATAGGTACCATATTTACCAGACAGAGTTTAATATTATTGGTTTTGGTAATTGGACTGTTTTCTGGGTGAAAGTAGAGGAACAAGTCAGCTACCCGTGGCTTCGAAAGTCCTTCCTGGAGTTTTGCATCTGAACACAGAGGAGTGATGCTTGCCAGTTCTGGGTGCTTGGGAAATCTACAGAGAACTGGGCAGAAATCACCTTGTTGGATCCTTTTTTTTTCCTTTTAAACCTCAGCTTTTTTCTAGTACATACATTTCCCATCCCTGGAAATACTGCATTCCCATTTCATCAGGCTTTGTGGCAAAAAAAGCACCTTCCTTCCATGAGACAAACTACTGCAGTAGTTTTTATCGAGGTCTTTTCATTACCCCTTGCCCGCCTGTGGCTATGGTAATCCTGAGCACCACTGAGGCGCTGGTTTCACACTTCATTAACTCTTTAGAACTATCTCCACACCATTGTTCCTGTGTTTCACAGCAGATGTAGAGCCCAAACACTTTCCAGTTTTCATATCTTCACCAGTTTAAGGCAAAAGGTGAAGTTGGTGAGGTAATTACCAGTTAGCAGCTGGAAATGTCTTGCCTGGTAACCAGTGATTATTAAAATAACAAGGGCAAGATGAGGATGGATTACATTGTTTACAGTATTAATGTAAATATATCTCAACCATATATCTGAATATATCTTCTAAGCGGTCTTATGTAACAAAAAGTTGATGATTATTTATTGGCAAAACAAAAATATTTCAAAAAAGATTTTGTAAGTTTTGGGGGAACACAAAACTGAACTGAAGAAGCTGTGAAATAGGCTTCAACAAGAATTTCCAGTAAATGCTGATACATGTGCTGATAAAGTGTTTTTTGTTGTTTGTCCTGGCAAAAAAATCGCAACCCCAGTTTCCATTCCTCCAACTCTGCTCCAAGGAAAATATTTAAAGTGTTCCAATAAGCCCTCTGCCACAATAAGATGAATATTAGATACCAGAAGATCCATGTGTCACCTTGGTTTGGAACAAAAGTTTTCATAGAGTAACCAAGGCTACAATTTTAACTATGCTCAGTTTTGATTTTTATAAGTATTCTTGAGGATAAGTAAAACCAGATTCTTGGTGTTTTGATTTACAGTCAAGTAGTGAAGTCACAGCTGCAAGTGACATTTCAGGTTTGTTTCCAAATATTGTTAGCAGGCAAAATGAAGCTGTAATTGCTTAGGAAACTCATTTGCTGTATCAGTCTGATTTTTTTTTTTTTATGATAGTCGTCCCAGTGTTAATGATTACTTTTTCTTGATAACAGTGAATGACTGCAACACAACCTTGCATGGGGAAATAATTCGTGCGAACTACTCATTCATCACGGGCAACAATCTCACGTGTATAAATGGCACCATAAGCTACAAACCAGTGCAATTTCCCAGTGAGCAATACTGGAAGTGAGTAAATACTTTAAAGAAATTACTAAAAATACCTTTTTATGCATTGTGGTTTTGGATGTACCTTTTATTTTTGTCTTATCTTGCAGTCCAGAAAAAATCTAGTCAAGGGACATGGGCATGCAAATCACTAGAGAGGGGACTTAAAATTTAATTGATAAGTTTGGCCTTTTTAAGAGAAATTATGTATAGAAAGAGAAGCAAGTAAGTCAACCTTTAATCAATTGAAAAATACTCCAATTTAAAGAAGTCCTTTTCTCTGGAGTCCTGGTAGGCACTACTTGGCATCTTTACCTACAGCATATAATTTTATTTTTTCAGGAGTTGCTGTGTAAAATATATTCACCTTATTCTGAATCTGGGCCTGTTGTAAAATTGCCATTTCTTTATTGCCCCACGGTCTCAATTTGCCTCATGTTCCCTGGGTTCCTGGAAACTGATTCTTTTGGGCTCTTCTCTTCCTATCAGAATTTCATGATTAACAAAGACTATCTTGGGTGGGCCTTACAGGAGATGTGTGGAGAGATGAGAGCTGGTAGGCTTCAAAAATAGGGGAAAAATGCAGTGAAATATAGCCTCACACAGCAGGTCACTTTTTCCTAGGGGCACAGGGGATCCTATAGGGTAGGATCTATGGGGCAGAAGGAATCTATGAGGCAGGATTTCAGGATCTATGGGGCAGGATGGATCTGTGGGGCACAGGGGATCTATAGGGCAGCATCTATGGGCCAGAAGGAATCCATGAGGCAGGATTTCAGGATCGTTGGGGCAGACAGGAGAAGTAGCTGAAGAGGAGGTGTGTGAGGTGTGTGTGCTGCTGCCATCCCCTCCTCACGGGAGCATCGTGTGCTTTCAGCAAAGTGACTCTGCAGCGCTCGAGTGGGCTGGACGAGACCGGCAGGATCGTCTGGTACCTGGCTCTCTGCCTCCTCCTGTCCTGGATGATTATTGGAGCTGCCCTGTTTAAAGGAATCAAATCTTCTGGAAAGGTACGTTAGGAAGAGCAAGGAGGTGACTTTTGGCCTGATTCTGCCCTTCCAATGTCAGTTGGACCCAGGGAAGTTTAGCACAAGGCAGGATGTAGTCCTAACACAACCCCCTCTGCTGGGCTCAGCATTTGGCTTCCCTCCTGCTCCTTGGCTTCATAACTGTTACATAAAATATGACTAAGGTGCTGATTACACAGCCATTACTTAACACCTGGGCCTCAACTCCACCAGGCTGCCCTGTATTTTGGGATCTTGCTGTTGTGCCGGTGATTCCAGCTGAGTTTTAGCCATTGCCTGGCCTGTGTGATGGAAGCGTGCATGTGATGGCACACATGGGCACACGCCCTGGGAACACCCGGTGATTATTTTGTACTTCCAGTCTGGTTGAGATGGTTGGACCATACAGGTCAGGTGCTGTGAACAGGTGTGTGTGTGCAGGTTCCTGGCAGATTGTGAAATGTTGTTTGTTCCCAAGAGCTGAAGTTATTTGTAGGGACAAGGTACTTAGATGTTTGTTTTCAGAATCTGTCTCTGCTGAGCTCCCATTTCCACAAGCTTCAGCATGGTTTTCTGGAGTATTTCTTGGGCTAGGCTGACTTCAGACAAGCTGAATTTCATCCTTCCTCACCTGAGACCCTTTTCTTGGTTTTGTTCCTTCCTCCTCATACTCTTTTCTTACCTTTATGTTGCATCTCTGTCATTTACATCTTCAGCCTCAGTTGCCTTTGTTCTTTTGTTCACCTTCTCTGCACAGATTTTTTTCCCCCCCTTTTCCTTCTGTCATTGTGCCTTTCTTTGGTTCCTTGCTGCCTCCTTTCCTCTGTTCAGTGTGATGTCTCCTCCTGTTTTTGCTTTCTATTTGGAGCTTTCTGCCCTTGTTTCAGTACTTTGGGGTGGAGTATCTCTGCTTTCCCAGCCTCAGTTATTTGGCTGCATGGCTCCTCTGAATCTCAAGTTCTTTGGGTTCCTGGCAGTTGGCTCTTCCTGTCATCAATTTTTTCCTGGCACAAAGACAGTCATCTTTGGAGAGTAAGGTGAGACTTGGAAGAATCTAGCTGGGCAGGAACAAGACAGATGAAAGGCAGAGAGAATTGTCCATTTTAGGCAAGTATGAAGGAGGTCTTCGGAAATGTCAGACTCACCACACAATGGTGCAGCGCCCTGGCTTGATGGAGCCAGCAGTACTGGGTCAATTACCTGTCTGAATAACACTGAAACTAAGACTCAAGAAACCAGAGTATTGTTTAATGTAGCCTGTGTAACAATAACTGTACTGTTGGCCTTGGTCCCGTTGTGTTAGTACAACAGAATAGAACTGTGTCTGAGAGAACCTAAAAGTCCTTGCTCCTGTAAAGAAAGCTTCCAGAATGGTGACTTTTAAAAACAAATTTTGTTTTGGCTTTTTTTTTTTTTTGAGGGATGATAGAGGGGAGTAGCAGGGAGCTCATCAGGAGATAATTCCACCCTGGTCACCTAGTTTTTCCTGGCTTTCAGTTTGCACTTGCTAGAAGCACTACCTAGCAAGAGACGTCTGCGGTAGTTGAGTCCAGACCTTGCTACAGCAGTAAATCATGCCAGAAAAACACATTTCTGAAACTGGTCAAGTGCTATCTGAAATGTGGATATGTGGCTTGGGCCTTCTGCTTCTGTTGGAATGCAGCTCCAGAACCAGCTAAGCCAGATGCTTTGGTGGTTGTCACATGTTCATTTCTCTGGTTGCCTGTTTTTCTTTTGTACCAGCAGACCTTAGCCTAAAGCCTGTCCAGTCTTCCTGCATGGAGGTCTGTGGATCCCCTCACACCTAATGTGTGTCCCTGCCCATCTTTCTGCAGGTTGTCTACTTTACTGCACTCTTCCCATATGTCATCCTGCTCATCTTGTTGGTGCGAGGGGCCACCCTGGAAGGTGCTTTGGATGGCATTGAGTACTACATTGGGAGACAGTCCAACATCACCAAGCTGATGGAGGCAGAGGTGAGAGGAAGTTCAGCCCCAGAAGTGCGACACACTTTCCTGGTTATGTGGCTTTCTTCTTTTTTACCCAGTCAGGTGCTTCAGGTTCTGCCCTGTATTTTGTACTAGCAGCTGGTTGTGTAAAAAGTCCAAGCCCCTATTCCAGCTACTCTCAAATTGAAAGACAGTCACCTCCTTCCCCCTCCCTGCCACACCAGTGATGACAACTGTGCTATTGCTTCTAAACAGTTCTTGGGGATCATGCTGGAGTTTAATCTTAGCAAGAACTGCTGAGAAAGTTCTTGCTGGTAATTTTAAGGGACTTTATGATAAGGCCGAAAGGATCCCTGAGTTTGAAATCCAGGCCATGCCTTGCCTGGGAAATTACCTTGGGTAATTAGGTGGTCCAGGAAGGGCACCTCATGCAAAGAAAGCCAGAACTTTCTTTGTTCTGATTTATGCCAATATTATTGCAGTTTTATCAAAAGCAACCATTAAGTGTGATATTTATTTGTGGTACTTATATGAGTGCTTGGCACTAGATGAGGGGCTACATCAGAGGCAGGAGTGGTTTGTTTGGGTCACACAAGTGGGAGGGTACATGGAAGTTCTCACTCCTGCAGCCAGTCCTGGTTGTCCTTATTTGTTGTATCTGTGCCAAGATTCATATCTCAGCAATTCACCTATGTGAACAAATCTAATCTTTTCTTCAGGGTTAGCCCAATAAGATTTAAGTATTTGGCAACATGCTTGGTCTGTGACCTTTAGACATCATAGAGATCCTGTTTGTGATTGAGACTGCAAGGTCACCAGCATGCTATATTCTATCCTCCCTAAAATTTATATGAAATAGAATTAGATATACAGGCTGAATGAAAAAAAAATACCCTTCAGCTTCAATGGAGGACAGACTTAAATGTTTATGATAAATACTATAAGTAATACAGTACTTCTTGTGTTCTTTTTTTTTTTGGTAGGTTTGGAAAGATGCAGCCACACAGATATTTTACTCCCTGTCTGTGGCGTGGGGCGGGCTTGTTGCTTTGTCTTCATACAACAAGTTCCACAACAACTGCTATTCAGATGCCATTCTAGTTTGTGTGACCAACTGTGCCACCAGCGTATTTGCTGGGTTTGCAATATTCTCCATCCTGGGACACATGGCATTTGTGTCTCAGAGGCCTGTCTCAGAGGTGGTGGACTCAGGTAGGCTGATGGTCACGCTGTTGGTATTGGGACTTGCATTGGTCAAGGCATGACAATAACATCCTTCTCTCCACTACCTTCCAGGGTTTGAACTGGCCTTTGTAGCCTACCCAGAGGCTCTCTCCCAGTTACCAGTTTCTCCTCTGTGGTCCTCCTTGTTTTTCTTCATGCTTGTGCTTTTGGGCCTTGACTCCCAGTTTGCCAGCATAGGTAAGTGGGGTTTTAAGTGACTCATGGCTTTTCAAATGATCATTGACTTTCTTAATTTTGCTGCTCAAACTCCCTTCTTCTTCCTTTGCAGAAACACTTACAACCACCATTCAAGATATAAATCCCAGAGTGATGAAAAAATTAAGAGTACCTGTAACCCTGGGTCTGTGTGCAGCATTCTTTTTTCTTGGGCTTATCTGTGTTACTCAGGTAAGAAATTGAGTTTCTTTGGTAGTGAGTTTAGTTATGCTGCAAGTGATGAACTCAAATCAAAACACCCTTTCCAACTGTTCCTGTCTTTGTGGATAAATCTTAGAGACCCTTGAATTTTGACAGTGTGCCTGAACACATAAGCAAGCAATTCCGGGGGAAAACTTGAAGAACCTAAGGTTTTCTGTGATTATTGAACTGAGACATGCTTTTAAATAGAAGGCCTTTACAGAACCTGTGAATGATCAGCCTGATTTATCGTTCCTCAGTTCAGGAGTTTATTTGTCTAATCACAAGTACACACATACAACATGTCCGCAGCACAGTGGGTACTGCTAATAAATGCTGATGGGATCTTTTTGTTCAGAACTCACTACCAAACAGGACAGGAATTGAGGACTGGCCTATCCATGTAATAAAAACCCATTAGCTCATGAGTATTTGTAGATTGCATGGTTACTTCTCCTGCATGTGTATATTTATATAAATAGAGATACAAAAAAGGAATTTTAAGTATACTGTGTAAAATTTCTTGAGGCAATTGCTTTTAAGGGTATAAAGGTTCACTGCAATTATTCCATCTAGAAATGCAGATTTATGTGTGTAATTAGACTGAGAATGTGAAGGAGGCAGTTGTGGTGAGTAGACATTTGTATGGTCAAGCAAAGTACGTAAGTCATGAAACAGGGTGGTGGGGAAGTTTGCAAAGGACTTAGTACACAAGAGTGGGGAATGGCTCAGAGATTGTTTCCTGCTCTGGGATCCTGCTATTGCATGCTGGTGTTTAAAGCTGTGGTTAACCCCATGGAGAAGTCATGCATGTAGGAGGATAGAAGCCTCCCAGAACTGATAACTGGTATAGATGTTGCTGTAGTTCAGTATAAAAACTTCAGTCCCAACTTTATTCCTGTAAGCTCCAAATTTAAATCTTGCTCTCAGCTGTTTATATATGCTCTGCATATACACAGATCTTGGTTTTAGCATCTATAGTATTTTGTTAGACATGCTTTTCAACTTTACATAGAGGATTTAAAGAAAATATTCACAAATCTGTACTTGACCTGGAGAATTGTGTATTTAAAAACTCAAAGTCACGATTAGTTAAATTGTCTTGAACAAACACATCTTATTTGTATGTTACTACTCAAATTTTAACCTCTAATGTTTGTTCTGCAGGCAGGAATTTACTGGGTTAACCTAATAGATCACTTCTGTGCTGGATGGGGAATCCTTATTTCAGCTGTCCTGGAGATAGTAGGCATTGCCTACATTTACGGTAAATTATTTGCATTGAAAATACATAATTAAACTAAGCAATCCCAGTAACAGTGTATATCACAGAGTCACAGTGTGGTTTTGGGGTGGAAGGGCCTTGAAAGATCATCCTGTTCCAACCCCCTGTGATGGGCAGGGACACCTTCCAATAGACCAGGTTTCTCAAAGCCCTATCCAGCCTGGCCTTGAGCAGTGCCAGGGATATAAAATACTAATTATTACAATAAAGAATTTTTAAGTTAACCATCTGAATAGTAATATAACTAAAAAAAAAAAAAAATTAATGCGGAACTGGAGAAACTGTCCTTGATGATTGCTTTTCTTTGATTACTTTTTGAGTAAGCCCACCTGCAAGGGAGGTACCTGCTTTACAGTGAGTCCCATGATTGTCTTCCAACAGGAGGAAAAAGGTTCATTGAAGACATTGAAATGATGATTGGAAAGAAGAGCAGTTTATTCTGGCTGTGGTGGAAAATCTGCTGGTTTTTCATCACTCCTGTGCTGTTAATGGTGCGTGCACATGACTGGATTGTGTCAGTGTGACAGAACTTAGTAACTCAATATTGAAGAGGTTTCTTTGTCAAGAGTCAGGGCTGACTGCCCAGGCTCTGTGTATAAAGCTGGGGCACAGCTGTGCCAGTGAAGTGAACTGTGGGCTGTCTCTGCTTTCTGATACACTCCCTCCTCCTTTGATCCTCTCCAGGAGAGGCTGGAGCTTGAGATCAGTTACTAGAGAGCTGGGTCTACACTCGCAACAACTAACACAGGGCAACTAGATCCTCTGCCTTGGCAGCTGGATTATCTTAATTTTAGACTGAGATTGGTTTGAAAACCTTTTGAGGGAAATCCCATTTTTGGGTCAGATGTTCTGCTGTTCTCCTGTCTAACTGAGACCTTTTAATGTCCTGTTGCATGTCTGGTTTTTGTTACTCCTATACTTCCAATTGTGAGTGTAGATGGTTGGATTATGTTACTATGACAGAATTTATTAACATCCCCAACCCAGGAACAGTGGCCAGTCACTCTGGCCAGCACATTACCTGTAATCTGCCCAGACTATAGTTTAGAAAATGCTGCTTAAAACTATCCAGTTTCTGAAGCAATATTTGCCAATTTCTACTCTTAGATTCTTTCCTGTATTCCTGTAAATAATGGCATGCAGGAACACATAAAACATGTAGAGAAGGGTATTGGGCTCAGCCAGCAACATATATATTATCCAACATAAGATTTAAAGAGAACCCAGAGATCAAGTTATGTGTAAACACAAATATAGTTAGTGCATCTCAGCACTGGTGTCATTTTTCAGTCCTGGCCTTTAGTCTTGCTGTTTGGTGATGACTGAAGAGCAAATCCTGCACAACTGTTCTCACACTCAGAAAACAAAATGGAACCATGCAGAAGTTGCAGACAGCCCTTCTTTTTATTAAACCAACTTGGAAGCAATGCAAATTCAATGTTGCTGGAAACCTGCTTTTTTCTTACTGTTTTTGCCATTTTTTCTAGGCTATTTTGGTCTGGTCTTTGATCACATTTTCAAACCCCACTTATGGCTCAGTGTTATACCCAACCTGGGGAAGCGCTGTTGGCTGGTGCATGATCATCTTCTGTGTCATCTGGATTCCCATTGTTGCTATTGTAAAAATACTCAGAGCTGAAGGAAGCTTTGTTCAGGTAAGGGCAAAAAAACCCCACTGTCATAGCCTCAAATCTGAATTTCTTTGGTATTATCAGGACCACCTGTGCTTTCTTCTCCAACACATCTACTACTTTGACATGTTTTTCAAATTGATTTTTAGACCAAAGCGTTATCTCTGGTAGTGCATCAAAGGTGCATCTACTCTACCATGTTCTGATAAGAAGACAAAGTCTAATTCTCTGGGAGTGCACACACACCATTTGAGAGAGATTTTTCATCAGTTCTGTTGCTATTCCAGCTTCTTTAAATTCTCTGAAGAATTTCTATTGCTTTTTATCCCCATATAATTTTCTGGAGTTTTGCCTCCAGTTCCTCACAGAAGCAAGTGACTGATCTGAGATAGCTTGCCAAGAGCAGACTTTCTCAAACAGTTGTGTTGGTCACAGCTTTCCCTGCTCTTTGACTTCAGTGTCCAGAACCCACCAGCCCCAAAGACACTTGGAACGATTTTAAATAACTTTGGTGATTTGCCATTTGTTGAGTTGCAGTGCACGTCTAGAGCTATAATTTTACTGGATTTTAAAAGTAGCCTGAACTAAAATAAGACATTAAATGCCTCTTGGTTTTGCTTTGCAGCGCATTGTGAGCTGCTGCCAGCCTGCAGCAAACTGGGGCCCCTACCTGGAGCGTCACCGGGGAGAGCGATACGGCCACGTTGTGGATGCCAAGAAGGAAAAGGAGCACGAGATTCCCACTGTGTCTGCCTCCATATACAAGAAACATTGAGATGGCTGTTTGGATGACTGTTTTTTAGTATATATGCTTATATATGTTTTGTCTTTTAATATTGGAAAGGTACTAGGCAAAAAAAAAGAAAAAAGAAAAAAAGCAAATCAACAGCCCTGCCCCTTTAAAATCCAGCCCCCCAATGAAAGCGAGTCATATTATTTATTTTTAGTGCTTTAGTCTTTGGGGAGGAACATGTCAATTAGGCACTGAGATCTCACCAGATGTGTATGTTGAGAGGGCAGGATAATACATTGCAGGCTTCCCAGGCTGCTGGACTGGGCATGCTTAACCCCATCCAGCTGGTATCCAGCTGGACTGCAGATACGGGTGTGGGGACAGTAAAGACATTCTGGTGCTCCCAGCTGGAGCCCAAAGGTGCTCTGTGTGTGTGTGTGTTTGTGTGTGTGCCCTGAGGTGCAGTTGCTGCCTTCTGCTGTGCTGTGCCACCCCAGGGCTGTGCAGTCAGCAGAGGGGAATGGGTGTGCTGCTGCCTGGCACTGGAGCTCAGGGAAGATGAATAATTCTTCTCTGTCTAAGCCTTGCTCAGTGTGCTGGGAGGCTGCTCAGGATTTGATGTTGAGTGTGCTCCGTGTGTGCATGTAGTGTCTAAACAAATACAAATACTGAGCGGCAAAAATTTGCTATCAAAGGAAATAAGGTTTAAACATGGTGAAAAGCAGGCTGCTTTCTATTTCTCATTATTCCCCTTGGGATCCCTAAAAAGCTATCTTCTCTGTCATGCCCCATGCTCTGCCCTCATCTGTCTTTAATTCAAAAACCTCATGTTTCCATATTCTGTCATTAGGATCTGCAGAATGAAAGAGTAACCATTGAATTCTGGTTTGTCTGCTCTCCTGTTTTCATCAATGCTTTACCTATCACATTGTTTTCTGCTTCTTTCACTCAGATTTGGGTTTTCCTTTCCAAAGGAGACCCAAAGTGCTTTTTTAAAAGACTCAAACAGTGTTATGGTAGGGCCAAAAGAAGCAGAACTTCACTTAAAGTTACAACTACCTTGTAGTGCTGTTATTCCAAAATTTGCTGAAATCATGAGATTAATGAAAAGTTATGAAGTTTGTAATGCAGTTGGGAACACAGACTTGAGCATCTACATAGNTAATGATTTTGGAACTGGCAAATAAAATGTGATTTTCTGTTTTTAATGGGTTTGGACCTAGAAACTTTTAATTTTGTGTGTGGAGTTGGTGACCGTGAAAGCTTCTATGATCCTAAGCCTTTGAGAGCTTGAACTGGAAAGATTCAACCTCCAGGAAGTCTTGTCTTAAAAGAGCAGTAGTCTTGTTTTGGAGTGGGCTCAGAAAGTACAGAAAGTAATTAAATGGGAATTTCTAAAAAGGACTGTGGGACTGGAAGCTGTACTAGAACCTGGTGAAGAGGACCCTTTTCGTGCACTCCAGCTGCTCTAGGATCATGGTCCAGCCAGAAAAGAGGGCTGTCAGTAGCCTGGAGAGGCTGGGAGCAGGAGGGTGCTCCACCTGCTGGAGCTGACAGCAGTTCTCCCCTGGGAAGGGACAGACTCTGGGAAGGAGAGGGAAGTTAGTGAAGTAATGAGTGAGAGCAATGCGATGGTGGGGAAGGACATTGGACAAAACAGCTTCAGAAAGAATTCAGGATATTTTTTGCAAAGGAGATGCTGAAGGCTCATACCAGCCATCTACTGCCCTGCAAGAAGCCCCTGCTGCTGCACACAGCGCTCACTTGAGTAGACTTCAAGCTATAAGATTCATATTTGCAAACTTCAACTCATTTACAAGAAAAAGAGCATTGTTGCCAAGAGAAATGCATTGAATTTTCTCTCTTGTGTGTCCTGTGCCAGACACAAACAGATTCACATTCAACAGAGTTTGGATACAGTTTCATCTGGACATCTCCCTGTATTGCACAATCTTCTGAATTCCAGACTTTCATTATTTTCCTTCAAGCAATCAGGAAAGTAGAACTTCTTGTCAGAGTTTCTTACTATAATTTAAAAAAACTATTGAAACCATGACTGCTTTGCTATGGGCAGCCTGAGTTCCACAGGGTGAAACCAGCAGCAAGCACCAATGATGGCAGATCCCCCTCCACCAAGTGTTAATAAAAGTAAGGTAAAGAAAAGTAATTCCCTTTAAAAGATGAATTGTGGCGTTTTCAAGAAAGCAGAGGGCTCATGTTCACCTCTACCACCTAAACTGGATGCCTGCAAGGCAGCTTGTAGCTACACATAGATGTTAGTAAAATACTAGCAGCATGAAGACAGACAGAATTTCCCCAGGTGTTTTGTGGCCAGAATGATTAAACCCAAGCAAATGACCACCAGGAATTTTGGGCCTTAGTTTTATTTTGCTGAGTGTTTTTGAAATACTTCAAAAGTAGAAGAGGAAACTCCAGGTAAGACTGCAAAGAAGCAAACCCATGGAGTACACCCAGGACAGGCTGGGAAGGCAGATGGCAATGTGGGAAGGAATTACTGAGTGTTAAAATGCTGCTGTTGATCAGATGAAGGAGAATGCTTATGGAAAAATCTAGAAATATGTAGATTACTGTGAATTAATAACAGTGTTTGACAAAGACTAAAATAATGAGAGGAATCTGCCACATTCCACCTGTTCAGATAGAGCTACAGGGCTGTGAAATGATAGATCAAATTAAGGTGTCAGGCAAAAAAGGCTGTAGTGAGAGATTGATTGCCGAGATATTAACCAGATTCTGGAGACGATTACCTGGGAAAAACTACTGTGAGGGTGAGTCACTGGAGGGAGCCCTGGTTCAGCTGGAGAATCTGATGCTGGGCAGCCCTGAGTGCACTGCTTCTTCTGTGATCCTGGAAAAGATCATTTGGGATTGATGTTTCCATGAAAATCAGTTTGGAAGGACTGTTTTAAAATTTTTCATCCCGGAAACTAGGTAGCAATTAGAAACAAAATTAATTTCAGGGTTGTTTTTTTCAAAAAATACCCCTTAAAAATATTCCCTTGAGCGTTTCTGTATAGATCAAAATGTTTCTGGCAAGCTTTGGCCAGCCTATCTCCCTTAGGCAGGGACACAAGATGTTAGTGTGGAGCCATAGGGCAGGAAGCATCCAGCCTTGTTTCCATCACCTGCCCTCCAGACCAGACAAAGCTTGTGGTTGTGCCATGCCTGTGGCCACCTCAAGGCTTTAGGTGACAGCTGATCATGCTGCTGAAGGAACCCTGAAATCCAGACTCTGTGGTTGACAGTAGACCCCTGCCCTGAGCTGCCAGAGAGTCAGTTTGTTGTCATCAAATGAGACCTGTCTGCTTGTGCTGGGATGATCTGGGATGATGCTCCTGCCATTAAGATGATGTGAAACTGTACACTCAATTCTGGAGATGCAGACTTTGATCAAATTTGAGATTTACAAAATAAAACAAAAAGGAATGGAAGTTAAGGGGGATAAGGCCTCAAGCAAGGAGAGATGTCAGTAAACTGGGAACAAGAAGAGTTGGACTGTCCGGCTCCTATCTTGGAGTTTTAGCAGGACTAACTTCAATAAAAGAACTAAAAGGCATAGGCATTGGTGGAGAAGCACCTCCACCTGCTTTAAAAGCCATGCTCCTCTGGAGCTCTGAAATGCCACCAGATATGTGCTAGGATCTGCACTTTCACCAACCACAGCACTTTCTGAGGATGTGGCTGGCAGTGGCATAGTCTCACTGAGGGATGTTTAACAGAGGCTCCTTCTGCACCCAAAACCCTTACAAAACTGGCTAGTGCTATACTTTGTCTACTAGATGTATTTTTCCAACTTCAAAGCTTATACTTTTATGAAATATGTATGAATGTGTGCTCATTTGCTCCTTCCTTTCACCTTCCTGAGGGCCACTGATGGTGCTTAAAATGTGNGTCTTTAATTCAAAAACCTCATGTTTCCATATTCTGTCATTAGGATCTGCAGAATGAAAGAGTAACCATTGAATTCTGGTTTGTCTGCTCTCCTGTTTTCATCAATGCTTTACCTATCACATTGTTTTCTGCTTCTTTCACTCAGATTTGGGTTTTCCTTTCCAAAGGAGACCCAAAGTGCTTTTTTAAAAGACTCAAACAGTGTTATGGTAGGGCCAAAAGAAGCAGAACTTCACTTAAAGTTACAACTACCTTGTAGTGCTGTTATTCCAAAATTTGCTGAAATCATGAGATTAATGAAAAGTTATGAAGTTTGTAATGCAGTTGGGAACACAGACTTGAGCATCTACATAGGCAGAAAGGGTTTGGGTGAAGAGAAACTGAAAACTGACTTCACTTGTAATACAAGTGAATCCAGGTAAAGGGGGGAAAAAAAGACTGAGGAGAGAATGAATACATTTGGTGTGCTGAGGAACACCTCTCTCACTGTGATAATGGTTCCTTGGGAACAAAGCAGCAGGGTGTTCAGCTGTCACTTCCTCTCAGGGCTTTGTCACTTTTTCTGGACATGAAGGAGTGTGGATAGTNGTGTGTGTGTGTGTGTGTGTGTGTGTCTGTGATGGATTTTTGCCAATGTGGACGAAAGAGGCAAACCAGCCTCATTCACTGTGCCTTCTAGAACTGTCTGGACTGCAGACACCCAGAGCCCAAATCCCTGCCTGGTGCATGAGTGTGCAAATGGCTTCAGGAGCAGGGGTTGCTCTGCTCTTGCAATCCCAGTGCTGCATTTCAGTATTCTTGTTCTCCTGGCATTAGGAATATTTTTTTTGCTGTTTGGTTTTAGTTTTGTTAAGAATCTGCAAACTATTTTCTGCTTTTGAGCCTAGACACTGTCTTCAGTGTAGAGAATCAAGAAATTTCTACATTTAAACTCTGTTGCAGCAACATGGTCATATTGATTCCAGCTACCCACAGCAGCATTGCTTAATAGCTTGAGTCTGAGCACGGACTTTGGAGCTGGTTGCAACAACAGAGTCACCTTTTCATCCTGGAAGTGATGAATAGCTTAGGCATACTAGGCAGGAAAATAAAACCTGTCACTGGAAGACAGATGAGGGCAGTATTTCCCTTTAATGTCAGGACATATGTGTTCCTCTCTGAATAGGTTTTCATCTTATGTGGGCTGTTAAGTGTCTAAGCTCCTTCCAGAGGAGCCTTGCCAAATATTCTGCTTCTTCATATAAAATTTGGGATTCACATTGCTGGTGACACATGCAGAAAGTATAGGAAAAGCAGAGATTGTTTTCACAACTCTGAGAACACATATGTTAAGGAGGTTTGCTCCCCTTATCTGATATTTTATTTAGCATTATTTTCTGTTTGTTTGTATTTTAGGATTTTTTTTGGGGGGTTGGGGTGTCTTTTTTTAATAATTGTCTACAGTGAGTGGTGTATTTCCTGTTTCCCTGCTATTTAAAAGGGGGAATAGCTACAGTAAGCAACAGGGAACTGTGTTAAAGAGATGACAGTGCCACAGAAGTGGACAAAGCTCCTGCTTTTTTTGTGTTGATGCTGTTGCCTCTGTCTTTGTAGTTGTCCTGTATCATGACCAGGCTGAGGATAATATTTAACAGTTGAGATGGGGAAGGAGCTGTCAGGATTGATACTATCGGTCCTGAAAGGCTTTTCCCAAAAGTCTGGCTCCGGTTTTTGCACATATCACCAGTGCACACAGCGTCCCCTCTTGTTCTTGGGATGTTTAGAATTTGTTCCTCTGAGCCAGAGAGTAGCCACAGCATTCCCACAGCCAAGGTGACTCTGTAAGACCAAGCCAGGCATGGTTAAATCCTCTCCCTCCTCTCACTGCAGTGCTGCAATGGATGAGTTCTGATTTTACCTCTTGGGCTTTCAGCTGACAGTTGGATCTCCTGGTCCTGTTCTGCATGTGGCAGCACTGAGCCAGCGGCTCCAACTGCTCGTCTGAGTGCGAAGATTCATTAGCCTGCATTTATCGGCTCTTGCCAGGGAAATGGTGAATAATGAAGCCTGGTTCAGGCAATGAAATGATCTCCTTCTCACATCTGATTACATTGCTTCTTATTATTTCCTTGGTGTGTAATTCTGCGTCTCTGGAAACTTGTTTTGTAAACACTAATGACTGTGCAGCTGCGGCCTGAAGTTAAACCAGCGCTGCAGGAGCCTGGAGAGCTCTGTGGTCTGGCTGTTGGCTTTACTGCCTGTGCTTCATCAGCTACTGGGAGGGTGGGGACAGCCCCTGCCCCAGTGCTGAAAGGTACAAGGAGCCCCATCAGAAAAGGTGCAGCCCTTGGTGTTCACCAGGAGCAGCTTATTCCCTTTGTTCAGGTATCAGTGCTGGGATTCAGCCTGACTGCCCTTCTTCTCTGGCACTGAGTTTCTCAGAGAGACATCTACCATGATGCCTCTCCATCAGTTAGCCAAGAAAAAGACATATCTCTCTAATTTCCTCCTTTATTCCTTTTCTTCTTGAGTAACTCTCTTAAACAAGCAGTGTACTGCAGGCTATTCCAGATGTTTTATATGAGAATATTAAAACCGTTTGCTCTCTACTGGAATGACTTTTCTTGTACATCTTAGAATTGCACCTGCTTTTTCCACGGCAGTATCCATTTGGCAGCTTGGTGTCATCCTGAGTTCACCAAATGCAGTCAGAAATTCTCATCCTTAGACCTGAAAACTTAACTTTGCACCATGTGCTCTTTGTCCCACTGATATAACATCAGAGGGTCTTCTAGTCTTCCTAGGCCCCCACTTTAGCTACTTCCTTCTTCAAATTTGCTTTGTTTCTGGAACCCCCAGTTCTCCAAGAATAATATTTGTACCTGTGAGAGACTTTTTTTGAAGGTTAAGCAAACGAGAGTTGCCCTTCTGATGTTGGTAGCACACTGTAAACATATCATATATGCATAATAAACTCTATTTTTTGGGTAAATCCCTCCTTCAGTAAGACAGCTCTTTGCCATGGGTTGTGTCTGTGTTTCCATGACGTGCATAGTCCAAAAAATGCAGGACAGTTTTGAGTTACTGTTGAAGAAGTGAAGTCCTGTTTATGTAGGATGTAATTTATTTTTAAGCAGCTCCTTGCCCCTCTGCAGTCATTATTCATGTTCTCAAGATGAGTGTCTCATTTCCCTCCTCATTATTGCTTTGTCAGACTGCATGGGAGCAGCAGGAGCTGCCTGGGACTCCCTTGTGCCAGGCACTGCACAAGCAGGGAGCAGAGGAGTCACCAGCATGAGTGAAGCCACCCCTGAGCGTGCAGGCAGACACAGCCAGTGGTTTAACAGCAACACTCCTTCACCAAAGCCCCCAGGCCACTATGCAGAGACTTGTGTGACAGATTTTCACTCTCCTGCCCTCCCCATGCTCACTTGGGTGGCCATGCATCTCTTAGCAGATGTGTTTCCCTGTGGTCCCTTTGGACATGTAAAAGTTGCTGGAAGCAAATCTCATCCTATGTGTAGGTTGTGTTTCACCCAGGAGCATTCTATGGTCTCCTTAGGAGGATTGTCAAGAAACAATTCATATATTTGAGGAGGCACTTGGCTCTGTTATGGTTGCTGTGTTGTTCATTACTGCTGCAAATTATGCCCAGGGCAGTGCCTCCCACTGTGTTACCTGAGATACACTGCTCCTGCATTGATTACATATCTTTTCAGCCAGTCACTGAGAGGGAAATTTAACCCCACAATGGAGGGGGTCCTAGTGATATCTGCCAGTTTATTGGCCTGACTGATGGTATATGACTTCTCTGCAGGAGCTGAAAAAATTTGAGTCATCCTTGTATTAAAACAATTACAGGAAAAAGAAATTTCCACGCAGAATGGTTCAATCCTTTTAAATTAGAGAGTTATTTTTTCCCTAAACTATTGACTAATGGACTGAAATTTTTGTAAATGCATCTGTTTTTGAAGACAATGCCATTTTTCTTAGGAAAGAAAATCATTAAGTGACAAAGGAACAGCAAGTCTGTCCTTGTCAATGTGTTCCTCTGGCTCATCTGGGAAAACAGGTGTGGAAAACATTTAAATTAAATGGTTCTCCAAACTCTGAGTCAAAATGTAAACTGTTAAGATTCTGATGGTTTTATTTTCTCCAGGGTTTCACACATTTTTGCTCTACAGTCCAATTGTGCACCATTCCAGAAATCAGTGACCTGGTGCAAAGCTCACCAGTGCATTATTTTCCCTAGCAATAAAAGCTGTGATTGCATCAAAACACCCCAAATATTTTGGATGATTTTCCATGGGTTCTGTGATCTTTGCTGCTCACACTTGGCTGCTCCCCCATGATGAAGCTGCACTTGGGGCTACCCCACCTTTCAGCCCATGCAGAGGCAAATGCCGCCCATGCCATGTTGCCCTGTGCTGGACCAGCACCTTTGTATGATCATCCCAGACCCTGGGGAAAGTCAAACTGGGGCTTTGCCAGAACAATGAGTAACTTTTGTTTTGCTGCCATGAGCTTTGTCCTTCTGACATGAGCTGTTATAAACCCTGCACCTTGTACCCAGGACACTTCAGACCCATTCCAGTTTCCTTTACGGTGTTTGCTTGCAGAGATCAGTGACTCCAGCTGCAACTCATAAGCTCCACTGGATTGGCTCCTATTAAGACAATTCTTAACTGTATTCCTGTGTCCAACAAATATTCTATTGCATCTTCTCTAAAAACACAGAACGATGGAAGGAAACACAGCAAGGGTGGCTTACGGGTCCTCTTGTCTTACCTTTCCCTCTAAAGAAACTGATATCAAAAGGCTCATGTGGTGTGAATTAGGCAAGATTTACCAGAGACAGTGGAGTTTGGGCTTGGTTTTGTTTGTTTGTTTATTTATTTAAATACTATGGTTTAGTATCTTATTTATGGTTTCTAGGCAAGATTTTTCAAATGGTAGTGGTCCTATAAAATTTGGAGGAATAGGGACAGCATTGGCAGAAAATGCAGGATTTCTCAGTAACTGGATAGAGGAATTTATTTTTTTTAAAGCAAAGCTGAAGTTTAAGATACAAAAAGGGTAAGGACTCCTTGATTGTTTTGTTTCATTGACAACACTTAAGATTATAAAAAATATGAATCCAAGTGTTCTGAGTTGATTAAAACCTCATGCTGGTGCTTGTGTAAAGAACTCTTTACAAATCCTCAAGTTTTGGTTTTGGTTTTGTTATAAGATGCTGTAACTATTCCTTTGATTGACCTGGCCATGGTAAGGAACAGTTAAGGAGTTTTTAGTTCTTGGGATTTGCATTTGAGTTTCCTTAGGGTAGACTAATCCCTGATATGGGGAGGAGGTGACTCATCTGGAGAGAACTGAAGCCCTGAGAGTGCTGCTCCCTGGGGACCTTGGAGAGGAGGGACAGCTCTCAGGCTGGGAGTCTGCAGGTGAATGAGACTTTTCGAAGCAATTCCTTGCTCTTGCTGTGTTACATTGTTCTGCTGAAAAACATCCAGTTGCGTGGAAAAAATACTTCCTGACTCGCTTAGAATTTCATAAGCCACAAGCCCATCCAGGACTGCTGTTTATCTTGTCTAGGAACCAAGACAGAGCTCTGCTGCATATTTAATTAGATGGGGAAAGGCAAAGAATTTTAAGATAAGATTATCTTCTGTTCTTCATCACAGTTCTCATGTAAGAAGTTTTCATGGCATGCAAACCAGTCTGATGGTAAGCCACTTGTTTTTGAGGACACTGAAAACAGCTTTGCAGAGTAATGCCTTTTTTTTTTAATACTCATGAATTCTTTTCTGTGTATGAGTAAAAAGATTAGTTTTGTGTTATTATGAAAATGAACAAGGAGGTGTAAAGAGATATGTGGGAACCTGGGTCTCTTGGAGGAATAAACACTTTCATTCCTATGGCTGTTGAAAGCAGCAGAAGAAGGACAAGTGAAGAGAACTTGAATCCAAGTTTCTCATTGCTGCAATAATTCTAACAATAATCAGAATTAAGGCACTGGGAATAACAGCCATAAGCCAGAGCAATGGAGTTTCAGAAGCACCTATTGGGTTTATATTGTGCTGTCTCAGTTCCAGTTCTGCAAAGGTTTTTGAGTATGTTTAGGGACTGGCTGCTAGTCCTTGCAGTGGAGTCAGCTGAAGCAGCAGAGTTTGAGGTGGCAGAAGGGGTGTGAAGAGGATGCAGAACCAGGATGGAGTCCTGTGAGGTTTTCTGTTTAGTTTAAACCTTCAGTGTTGGCAGCAGTGTGCAACAAGTGTTGCAGCTACCTATCACTCTCGCACAGAAACCAGAAATGCCATGAGTCTGCACCACCACAGCTGCAGACCATCCTCTGCTCTGCCTGATCTAGTCTGGTCCTTTGTGACTCAAAACCCTCCAGATCTGTGCCCTCCCCTTACAGTGAGGTCAGAGGAAGCCTGGGGAATGCCTGTAGAGCTAGTCAGTGCTTCCTGTATTGCCCAGGGCTTGCTCAGGAGTTGGGTCCTGCTCTCCTCCTGGCAGAAGGATGCTGAAGGCAAAGGAGAGGGTGCTTTAGACCCAGTTTTGCTAATTCTGTATCTCTGAGCAAGTTTTTACTCCTATTCAATCAACTCCTTACATGTGATCTTAATGGTTATGAAATACTGGCTGCACTTAGCCAGTGTGGGGAATGACTGGATGAGCCTCCTGTGGATGCGCTGTAACCTGGGCAGAGGGATGTGCATGCACTGAGATAGGCACAACACATCTCTAAGGAGATCAAATTTCATCAGGCTGCTCACAAGTCTACCTTGGCCCAAGAGCATTCTGTACCTCTCTGCTGTTCAGAAAGGGATCCAAGTTGCTCTGGGCCAGAGGGAGATCCACAGTGCTGAAGAGAAAGCTGGAATTCCTAGACAGAGGTGTCTATAGCTTTCAGGCACTACAGTAAAACTCAGCCCGTCATTAAGCACTCATGGTGCCAGACAAACAAATAAAATTCAGGAACAAGTAACTGCCTTTGTGGTTTTGTGAGGACCTCTGTGTCTTTGCACTTCCAAATGCTGGCATAATAAATCCTGAAGTGCCTTTTTGCTCACAGCAGACATGATTAATACAGCTGTTAGCTGGTGTGTCTGCTAGAGGAAACAATTGGCAACCCCTAGGTGGATAAGCAACAGAGGCCTGCAACCCCCACAATTTTCTCCCCTTTTGAGAAATTAAGACATAACATAAAAATGTTCTTTTTTCCTCTTCAATTCTATAATCAGACATAACATAAAGAACAGTCATTTCTGCAATGAGTATTTTGGAGAGTGCCTGTTAGAGTGAAGATGCCCTAACGTTCTGCACAGCTGGAGCCCCTGTGGGGCCAGGCAGGTCCAAGTGTGACACAAGCACCAAGGCAGCACATCCCATCCACTGCCAACAGCCCCTCCTGCCCTCCTGGCTTGGGGACTGAGGGATGTCCAGATGTACAATGCCTTTTTTTAACTCAGCAGCTCTTCCACAAGGTAACAAGGGAGCTCGTGGGAATGCTCAGGCATGATGGCCATAAACTTCAGGCTATAAATATATCTTTCCTCATACTCATTTTACCACAGGGAAATCCTGAGCAGGACACAAATATTCTCTCTGACTTTATCAGCTTTCCCTTCTGGTTTTTTCAACATAATCACATCCAGTGATTTCTTCTTGTTTGCAGGTCTTGTTTGCAGCTGGAAGCTCAAAACACTATTTATTTTCTGTATGGGTTCTTAATCTGGAAATGGATCTAATTTGCTCTACCAAATTACAAGTGAATTAAGATGAACGCATTGTGCTATGTCCGGATACGTTGTGGTGCTTTCATGAAAGAGGAAAAACCACATTTGTCAATGCTGTGATTTTCTTCTTTCCTCAGTATCATTAACTCCATGTTCCCAAAAAGTATAAAATGTCTCTATAAATGACAGTATTTTTCTTGGGGCAGAAGCTGAGGAGCCAGAGCTGCATCTGTTTCACATCTTTCATCCTTTCAGCCGCTTAAGAATATCCCTGCCAATACCTGCAGTACTCTTCCCTTGCAGTCCCTCCCCTTGCTCTTACACACATTTTGATTATCTGCAATATTGTATTTGACAGTATTGCTAAATACTTCTGAAAATTTTCCTTTTGGCAACTGCTTCTTCACTTTTGAATATAATTTTTTTCACTACCTGTAAACCAGCTTTAGGGCTTTGTATGTCTAAGGAGAGTAAATATCCCATAGCTTCAAATTAAATGAGTATTTTGCATTTCCTGACCCATCAGGAAGAATTTTGTGCAAAATGCAGGAGAAATGTCAAAGTGATAAAACAGCATTGGTTGTGGTTCTTTCTCTGATTAGAACAGTTGGTGTTATGGAAAACATTCAGCACTATCCAGACCTTGTGGAGGGCAAATACTTTGTAGGCATAGCTACATTTCAATGATAGTTTTACTGACTGACAAATACTACATCAGCTGAAGTTTTTGTTATAATTTCTTAGTTTACTGTTTTAAACCTGAAGCATATCTGAAGTATATTCCTTTGCTAGGAAACTTTGCAGCCTGCATGTGAGATGGACTCCCTATACTGGGCATTTATAGGTACAGACATCAACTTTATTTTCCTGCCACCAAAGCACATTTATTCTGAGATGTGGTAAACACTGCTCCTTTTCAGAAAATCTGTTTAAAGCAACTGATTTGCAAGATTATTTTGTAGCTGAGAACAATTAAGGACTCTAACGGCTTAACCAGCTGTGCTAATTAGCACACACTAAGCCTGTCTTTGGGGAAATACAGCACACTATCTTATTTTAGTTCTTCCATAGTAAGGACTGAGAAAATAATTTAAATAATCATTGTTCTCCTGAGCAGCTCCTTGGGATGGGGAGCCTGGGGCAGAGTCGGGGCTGGGCATGAGCTGCCACAGCGGTGATTTCTGCCGCCCAGCTCCCAGGGTGTGCCACTTAGGTAAACACAGGTGATAAATTTAACTCGTCATCACGATGTAAGCAAAACCTGCTGTCAGTTAGGGTGGAAGTGCATGCTACTCCCTTCTTACAGGAAGGGCTATTTTTACTTTAATAAGTCCTAGAAGCAGCCTCCTGGGCTCCTGCCCAGGCTGGTGGGGCAGTGGTGGTCCAGGGCAGGATGCTGGGGAGGATGCTGGGGCGCAGCCCTGGGCTGTGGCAGCGGGTGGCTTGGCTGCTCCTGTGCCCTGCCAGAGCTGCTGGCAGCAAAGCAAAGAATGCCCAGGACATGGCTTTGCAGACGGCTGAACCAGGTGGGTAGAAAGGCTTTGGTCACTGCTTCGTGCTGCAGCACAGAGGGAAAGGGTATTTGCTGGAAAGGGTGAGAAAAGGAGCCTCATCCTCAGCCATGGCTGAGTTACGGCAGTGCTTTTTCTCCTGGGGCTACAAAGGCTCCTGGGGCAGTGAGCACACCCAGAGCTCTGACCAGCACAGGGCACAGGAGTAAAGGTTTTTTAATTAAGTAGCTGTTCTCCTATGGCAGCAAATGCCAACTGATGCTTTGTGTCAGGAAATATGTCAATTAAAACAAATAAATGCTCCTCCTCTTACCCAGGTGCCAGGTCTCCAGAGGAGGACCAGTGCATGTCCCTGAGTGTGCAGGGCTGGTGCAAGTGGAGGACTTACTCCCCTCTGCTTCCTGCTCTGCTCCTTGCCAGGTTACAGCCACAGCCCTGTGTGCTTTTGCCAGGCAGTGGCTTGGACGATGAGGCAGGGAGCAGGCATGGGCTGCTCCCAGATGAACAAGCTTCCTGGTATGGACACCTTTTCTCTTCCTAGCCTGCACCACCACTTTCTTGGCTATGTCTTTGCAGACCCCTCACCCTAGGAAAGTTGGGCTGCATGGGCCTGCCAGTGCTCCTGTGGGATGACTGGGGGTCTCCAGCATGGGGCTTTGCCCTTGTCTTCCTTGGGAAGGAGCATGTGCTTTTAGCAAGTGTACTGCTTGCTGCAGATTTGATTCTGGCACTTGCTGATGTAGCTCTCCTGGTCTCACTGGACTTTGTGAGAGAAATAGGAGAAGCAGGAGGCTAAATTTAATTTTCTTGGGCCAAGATTTACAACTGGGATTTTCCAGCCACTGACAAGTCCTGGCATACATGAGCAGGTCTAGTGCCAAGGCACTTAGTATAATTTAACCATCTCAACACAGGCAGGAAGAGATGCTCTCTATGTCCTGTTCTGTAGCAGCAGTGATTTCCTTTCAGTTGAGTACCAGCAATCCAGCAACAGGCAGGGAGTGAGGATGCTGAGACTAGAGACATCTTCATGTCCATCTCTTCCTGCCCATCCTAGTCACAATTGGATACTTCCTAACCCAAGCCCCACATCTGCAAGCACAGGGCATTGTAGTGTGGCTTCTTGGGTGCACCTACCTGGATGTAAGTACTGGGTGAGCAGTCTCAGTTGTCTTGCAAAGACTACTTGTACAGGTGTGCACTGCAAAAGCCAGGGTCTGACCTAGCCATTGCTTAAAGTGTTTCTCAGGGTCTCTCTGCCACTGTCCTCGTTGTTGCCTGTTATTGGGTTTGTTTCCATCAAGAGGAGCCAGAGTCCTTTTCTCACTGTGCTGTGGGTGACAGCATGCAAATGGCATCACCGTGGTAGCCTGATGGGGTGTAATGTATCATCATTAGAGTGCAGTAATGTGGTACCCAGCTTGCATGAGAACAACTGCCAGTCTCCCACCAGGCTGCATTTTAGCAGACATCATCTCTCCATCAGTGATTTCAGGAGGAACTGTTGAGGAGTTAGCTACTTGTGCTGCTGGCAGTTTGCTTAACTCACTAGTTGGGCCATTTAAAAGCAAGATGCTCACAGGGTGAGATGTTGCTGTGGGCTTGGGGACTTCAGCCCCACATCATCTGCCCTCTTAATCAGGAGGTTTAGAAGAGATTTTTAGTTTAAAACCTACCAAAATTAAAGGGAAGAAAGTAAAATCAAATAAGCTGCAGATGTAACAAAGCACCTCACACCAGCTGCTGAGTCTTTTTGATGTTAGAAAGCACATTTAGCTTCCACAGAATAGAGTAATTTTAAACTTTCAATCCTTTTCCCTCTGTACCAACAGCTCTTTTCCCTTTTTGAAACTTAGCTCATTGCTTTTTACAAAATCTCTTGCAGGTAAAGAAGCTTTCAGAAATGAGAGAAGGCCTACAAATTTTGATAAAAAGGTGCTGGTATGGTCAGGACGCTTCAAAAAGGAGGAGGACATTCCCAGGCACATATCGTAAGTGGACCTGTCAGAATGATTCTTTTGGCCGTGAACACACAGACTGAGACCCCAGTCTGCATTACCCAGAACTGTGCTCTTGTGGGAGTTAGTGCCTCCCCCATGTTGGTGTCCAAAAATAGCTGTAAATAATTGTAACTCTTGTAAATTTTTGTCATTCCCTGTGAGGTAAACTGGATTTGCTTATTTTAATAATCACAAATTTCAGACTAAGCTGAAGCATCTTTTGCAAGACGAGTGGCTTTGAAACTCAGAAGCCACCATGACAAGATGTCATTCAATCTGGGTTTTTACATGCTTTTCTAGGTTTTATTGATTAGTGATTAATAATGCTGCATAAATTTAAATTAGAAGCTGGGGCTACATACAGCTTTGGTGACAGACTTGTGCAATGAGTTCCTCCTGTATGGGCTGTGGTTTCACCTCCTTGTTGAGATATTTTGTTAAAGGATTGTCATTCAATTTTGGAGTCCTAATGCTTCTGACTTGTGACATCCTGGGTTCACCTCCAGCTGTCCTTCCCCTTGCAGGTGTGAGTAAATCCATGGCTGGATATAATTTCAGGGATGGCTCATTGCCATGCTGCAGTTTCTTGCAAACATGAATTGTTGGTTATATGCCAGGAGTTACTCATGGAAGGTGGTGGAGATTTTCCAGTGATGGATGGGGCTGTTCAGCTGCTCGGGAAGAAAACTCCTGGATGGTGCAGTTGTGTGCTCTGACCCAGTCAGCCTCCCACTGCAGGCAGATGCTTGTGGGGCTGGTGCCCAGTGCCTGGCAGGGGCTGTGCTGTGGTGGGCTCCCTGAGGGTGGCATTGCCTGGCCCTGGTGGCATGGCCCCAGTGTCTCCTGGTGCTGCACAGCACCCCATGGCCTGCCCTGCAGCACCCAAAGGTCAGCCCTTCATTATTATAATGGAAAGACTTTCCTGTCCCTATCATTTTACAGGCATTCACTCTCTCACACAATAAAAGAATACAGGAGAGCAGGAGTTTTTAATCCTGTCGTTACTGATGATTTTTGGGAGTAGCAATACCCCACCTAAATCTTTCCCCCACAGGCTAATTTTCACAGTCCTCCTTTAAGCAGCTGTAGAAAGAGAAGGCTGAACCCCATTGTACATTGACAGGAAGTAGCTGCAAGACTTGAGCATTCACTACCCATTTCCCCATGATCCCATTTCACACAGGGTTCTGCAGAATGGAAAGTCTGCTCTGTCCTCCACAGGTCTGAGGTCCTTGACAATGCAAGGAGCATTGCCAGGATAAAGGTTTGCTACATCATGATTGCACTGACTGTGCTGGGCTGTGTGACCATGATCATCACAGGCAAAGAAGTGAGTATTGTTTCTGGGGGAATTGGTTCACTTAATGTAAGGTCTATGTATGTTCTTTGGAAATAAGAACCTGGGTGACAGATTGGTTTGAGAATATGTACACATGAGCAATGTATGCACAAGATCTGTATCACCCCTTCTCCAGAGGAGATAGTGGCATTGGAAAGCACAACCTGCTGATTAACGTGTTGCTCCTGACCCATGCTGCCATAAACCTGTGCAGTGCAATGCTCTACATGATGGTGTCTCAACAGGAGGCTGAGCCAAAGGTAATGGAACAGCTCAGACAGTGTCAGTGGAACCTGGTTCTGCCTGACACCCGTCAGCCATGAGGCTCCTGTGGTCCTGCCTGCCTGGCCTGGATTCCACCATGGTCACCAAGAGCTGTGACTCTTCTCCCTACCCCACCCCACTGCTGGGTCTCCAGTTTGACTCGCAAGTCCCAGTGCACCTGTAATCAATTCATAGTGTAATTCTCCTGCTAATCAGAGCTGCAGATGCTGAAAATGTGGTATAACAAGGAAACAGATTAACTTCTATCACAGCAAAATATCAAAAAGGACAGTGAGGTGTCAAAGGAAGTGGTGCAGATGTGGGGAAATTTAGTGGTGGCAACTGTGTGCATGCAATGATTTCCACCAAATCGTTTCCAGGCTGCAAAGAAGGATCAGACGCTGCTGAGGGTGAATGCAGAAAAGAAGGCTAAATGGAGGGCTGAAGTGGAGAAAGGTCAAGAGGCAGCTGTCAGGAAGTCACAATGATTTGGAACAGATTTATTTTGACATAAGGAGATAAGTGATTTGCACATGTGGCATATGGACCTGTCTTCCTTTAACTCTTAAGAGCTTTTTCACTGAAACTCTCAGAGCAAAGATGTCCCTGCTTAAGAACTGCTCCATGCAAACTGGGAACCCCCTATGGAAGCTAACTGCTTGTTGTGGCTTCTGGTCTTTGGCACCAGGCCCAGCTCATATACAAAGATCTCTTTTAAACTGCAAAGTGTGGAAAGAACAAATGCAGGACTCTCCAGCTCAGGATCAGCTTTTCATGGTGCTGCTGGTGCTCAGGTGTCCTCCAATCCAATCATTGCTCCCAATGATTGTCATGAAAGTTGTCTAGCACTTGCTTAGCTGTGATTCTAGTCCAGAGTAATTGTTAATACATGGTTTGCTAAAATGGAATTCTTTTTAATCATCATAGTTCATTAACTCATAATAAAACAGCTGTCCAATTATATCTAAAACAAACACATCTTTTCACAGCTTCATTTAGAGTGTCACCAAACTCTCTGGCATGATGCTTAACAGATGGGAGAAGTCCTAATCTGATATTGAAAATTACATTTTCACAAAGTGACTCAACTTCAAGACAGGCCCCAATTCATGCCTGTGGGTGCTGATGCTCTGATTCCCCAAGTGTCATGTGTAACCCCTCGAGACCTGTAATGTTGGCTGGTGCAGCTGGATGTGCTGCATGGAGTCCCATGGGACACAACGTGGCAAAACCCAGCCAGTCTGACCCCAGCTGCTACAGGAGATGCTGTAGCCATGCTCAGCCTTGGGCAATGTCCTGAGCATCACACTGGGGCTTGCCTTTCCAAGGTTTATCACTTGGAACAGTCACACTTGCACTCCAGGGGAGTTTGGAAGCTCCTGCTCGGGTCTCTCTGTCAAAAATCACATCCATCTATTGCTGAAGTGTCACTGCACAAACAAGCTGCTGGCAAAATTGGGCTGAGGCATTGGCAGGTGGGCAGCAGTTGTTGGGCTCTGGGATTCCATCTTCTGTGCCTGTGGTTTTCAGGCAGTTTTTTCCCTTTGGTGCTTCTTAGGAGCACTTCTCTCCATGCTGCACACCTGTTTAGGATGAGGGGGATGTTACCTCTGTCACATCTCCAGGCTTGCAGTCCTTGTTTCTGACTCAGAGCCCCATGCAGTACAGTTCACCACAAGTGATGTCTGGTCCCTGTAGTATTCCTCACAAAGCACATCTCAGGGAAGTGAAATAATGGTCTAGGACAAGTAGAGAGTGAACAAGTCTCTGCTGAGAAGGCACTTTTTCTTCACAGGTAATATGGGCTCTTTCCTTTTATATGACCTGGTTTTCTTGGTTAGTGCAATAAACTCCAAGAATTACCTCAAAGTTAGTGCTCATTTGGGGATAAACTAAAAGAGCTTGCTCAGATTCTTAGTTTTTTTTTTTTTAAATTCTTAAATGACTTTCATGTGCCCTTTTTCAGAAGATGTGTGTGACAATTAAAGGAACCATTTTGATGCTTGTAAACAAATCCACATCCATGTTCTGAGCTTCCCTGACTTAAGCAGGAAAGAAGATGACCATAGCAATATCTATAGAGCAAGAAAATTAATTGTGACTTGTTCCAGTCTCTGCTCTGCAGTCCCCTCTGCCTAGGAAGAAAACTTGCTGCAATTGTGAGCTATTATCAGATCCTCTTAAACAGCCATGGTCTCTGCCTACAGTGCATAAAGCTGCCACATTACACATACTCATTAAGAAAAAATAATTTCTTCCTCCCTGAGCCACTGGTAAACCATCTGAGTGACCAGATGACCCAGGTGCTTTTGGGCTCTTATAAAGAGCTATGACTATTATGTAGGGAAAGATCCTTTACCAGTGCCTACATGATTATTCATTTTAATATCATATCAATATTCATTTAAATACCATAAAAAATCAATTGGACTGACCTCTGGCTTGCACTTGGTTGGTGGTGGGTGGCTGCTGGTGTAGCATAGCCTCAGCTGGAGTCTCCTCTGTACGAACTGGACATGCCTCTCCAACACTGGGACTTATCACTTCTTGTTAAAATCTGTTTCCATCTGTATCTGCAAAGTCCTTTGACTCTCCTCTTGAAAAGCCTCTAATTAACACAGAGTCCTGAATGTATAATTGGCTGATTCTCAGCACCTTATAGCTGTGAGTTTCTTTATTTCCCCTCCCATCTGAATTGCTTCAGTGTCACACCTGATCCTCCAGGCATTTAAAAAGGGATGGGAGGTGTTATTGGCTAGGAGCTATTCTTCCCTTTTTAATAAAGTGCCTTGTGTTTTGCCAGCCTGGCCCTGAGGAGAGGGGCTGGCTCCTTTCTGAGGCAGGGGATAGAGCTGAGAATGTGCTGCTTTGTGTGGTGCTCAGAGACACCAAGGGTGAGTCTGTTCAACTCTCACCTCCTTGTTTACTGCTCTGTACTGGGGGAAAGGATTCTTCTTCCCTTGCAGGGCTTTTTCTGTTTTAATGAATTCTTGTATGGCAATGGTTAACAATGTACTGGTGGTTGGTGCCACAGAGATTTGCATTACAGTAAAAATTATTGGGGAAGCTCTTCTGCAGCAGCTGGGGTTGATCTAATTCTGCTTCCATTAAAACCAGTGCTGCAGTTCCTCCTGGCTGTGGATTAAGGTTATCATCCACGACTTTTTGAAGTTTCAGTGATTTCCATAGACTTAGCTTCCCCAGGGAGTCAGGCTGCTGCAGGGCAGAGCTGGGTGCATTGAGCTTTCTTCCTCCAATGTGGTGAGATCAAGCTTTTATGGGAGGCTCTGCATCATGAGCCTCTCAGTATAGCAGAGGAAAAAAGTCTGAGCTCAGTCAGGAGATCTCAGTCCCATCATTTTACCTCTTGTTTTGACCTTCTCAGGGTCAAAAATAAATCAAGTGTCTAGTGACACTGGTATGTTCCTGCACTTGAGAAGGATTTTTTCCATTTTTTCTTGTGATTCAGAAATTTTAAAGACTACCCTGTTCTTCCAGTGTTTAGTCTTCCACCAATCAGAGAAACTGCTCCTTGTTTTAAGTCTAAATGCACACAGCTTCAGCTTCCAGGCATTGAACATTGTCTTCAACATGGAAACTTTCAACCCAACTATTGCCTGTGTGTTACCAGTCACCCCTCAGCTGCTGTTTGCAGCTGTATGGCTGCTATGTTTAAAACACCTGGAGTTTCTAACCATTGCCTGGTGGGTATCATTGGCTTACTGACCAGTTAAATGATTGACATTATAGTGAATTTATTCCTGAATCAAGTGATTTACTACATTAGTAGCCCCCTCATAAACAATCCAAATGGATTGCTTTTGTTGGTTTAAGCATAGAATCAATAATCTAGTACTCTGCAGAAAGAAGGGACGTAAAAGCTTCCTAGATTTTACTGACTGCCCTGGAAAATGAAAAAGCACAATGGCTATGCATCAGAAACTGGTCCTCCTCTGTCTGTGGCCAAGGCATCAGCACGTGCATGGGCAGCATGGCCAGATATGCCTGCAAATCTGCTTTTATTTCTGGGACTGCCAAGGATCAGTTCAAAACAGCTTTAAGGCTAAAGGTCTCCTCTGGGTGAGATGCAGTGATGGTTTGGATCTGTAAAGGGACTTGCTCCTTCTTACCACAAAGATCTTTCCAGCTTGGAGCAGCCTCCTGATTTCCCCCTTGCTCAGCATCATTGCAGCAACTTAAGTGGTGGCTGCTGCTGCCACTGGCACTGGGATCCTCATGACCACCATGATTTCAGAGCTGGCTTAAACACCACTATCCTCCTTGGATTTGGCATGGAGTCATTCTAGCCTAGCAGGAAAGCAAGGCCAGTGTTCAATAATTGGAATTAATTAATGAATCATTCATTAATGCATTGAGATAACATTAAAGCAATTTTCCATGGTTAAGTAGCTTGATGGTTGTTAGTGCTGTGTGATGTATTGCAAAACCTCTGTGACAGTCATATAATGAGTAAGTAGCTCCTAAAGGGCACGGAAAGGACCTGAGCATTTAATTTCTCTGCTCTGTAAAGGATCCAGACACAACTTCCAGCACTGCATTAGTCAAGGTAGCTCCACACCTTCTCTGTGCAGGCAAGAGTTTTTCTACATGGAAACCTAAGCCTCACACCTGGCTCTTTCTCTACAGCAGTGTTCCTCAGTGAAGGACCCAAACCTTGAGCTACTTGGGCAGGGACTGCTGTTTGCTGGGTGTGTGACCTCCTCACCATAGGGAGCAGGTCAGTCTGGAGCAGGGTTTCATAGGGAAGAGTTGGGCTCATTCACAGCTTCTGTATGTTCCGCGTGAGCAGAGTTATTGGAAACTGCTGGTGAAATGGCACCAGAACACGGAGGGATTTTCATGCTGGTCTGTAATACACATCCCACAGATGATGTATGGTCCTGTGACTTTTTCTAAATGAAATGGGAACCAAAATAGCCGAGTGAATTACAATTATTCCTAATGGTTCATTTTTCTCTGTATGCAGAAAGTGTGAATGCAAACACAGCTCACATGGAGCTCTATGAATTGCACCCCCTTGCACTGAACTTCTCTTCCCCCACAAGCAATTTTATCAGTCTAAACATCGTCCTGCAACAAATTTCTACCAGCAGGGCTATAATCTGTATCAAGGACATCCACTAGGTTTGTAAAGACATCATTAAAGCAATGGTCCTGCAGGGGGAATGGAACAACCTCCAGAATGGTCCCAAGTAGTTTTAAGAAGCAGAAGAAAACTGTAAAAGGCAAGCAGTTAAATATCCCAATATTTCAGGACTCCAAGCCCCAGGAGAAGGCAATTTTACTTGACAAACAAGCATTAATGCAAAGCAAAAATACAGCTATTGTATGTTGTTCTTTCCCACTCATTTCTTTTTTTCTTCTTCTCGGAGCCGTTATGCAGGTGGCACAGGGGATGCTGTGAGCTGGGGACTGCTGGGCACCCACTGCTGTGGTGTGAGCACATACAGATCCAGTGGGATGCTGTGGGGCTGCCAAGGACTGCACAGTGAAACCCTGCAAAAATGGGCAAAGTATCCTGTCTATTAACTCCCACAGTGTTGGGGGTTAGGATTTTTCCTGTTGTTTCTTTCTCTCAGGGAATTTTCTTCTATTTGTTGCTGAGACAAATACGAGCGGTATTTAAGAGAGACAAAAGACATAGCCAAGGAGAAGTGCAGCTGGCTGAGGGGCATTCTCTTGGGAAGGGCAGAGATACCATGAGATTTGGGCTGGGGGAAGGGGAAAGGGCAGCTTCTCACTCCCTGTTGCTCTTGACACTGGAGGGGAGACAGGCTGTGGTTGCTGTGGGGAGAATTCACCTGCACTGTGGGGTTCCATCTTCTGCTGTCTTCTTCTACCAGGAGTGAAGCTCTGCTCGTGGGAGCAGCCATTGAACTGGGGCCTTATTAACACGCTGGAAGGGACTCTACCATCTACTCGGGTGCCTCAGGGAAAACCCAGGACCCCGAGCCCCTTCCCCCTCCGAGGGAGCCGGGCTGCCGCTGCCCAGCCCCGCCATTCCTCTGCCACTGCTCCGGGTGTTTCACTGCACTGTAACCCCATACCCTGCCTGACAGGACACCCTGCGGCACCTGCTACAGCTGAGGAGTTTCTGCTACATTTTGCTTGCCGCCCCACCCCGGGGTGTGCCCGTCTCTGCCGCCCCAGCTCCGCTCCGAGGTTCCCGCTGCAGCCGTGCCGCCATCCGGCCCGCCCGCCATCAGCGCGTGAGGGAGACGCGGCCGAGCTCGCGCCACAGCGCCCCCTGCAGGCGCGGGGGAACCATGGCAGCCCCGCCCGGCCGGGAGCCAGCAGCGCCCCTGCTGGCCGTGCCCGGAGCTGCAGCCAAGGGGAGGCTGGGCTGGGTCTGTGCTCCGCTCACTGCTGTTCACAGGGTTGTACACACACGTGCTATCCTGTATCTTCACCTGAAAGACCCGTAATTTCAAGGTTATAATAATTTGGAGGGAAGGGAGTCATACTTTTTCTATTCCAGTGGATGTTCCCGCCTTCCTTGGCAAACACATGTCTTACAAAACGAGACACACAGCCTCTCTGGCATCTTGTGGTTAGGGTTTGAGGACTTTTTAATCTACTTGCCTCTCGTTGTCTTTGGTGAATGCACCTGGAAGAGATTTTGAGCTTATTTCAGGTGAAGTTCATGTGGACTTCCATGTGTGACAGCTGGATGTCTCCCCCTGCTGGGAGGACACAGGTGTCCTGCCAACATACATCTCCCCAAAGGCAGCTGATTCCCTTCCAGTGCCCTGTGCTGTGGGCCAGACTCTGACCTGGCACCCAGGTGTTCTGCAGCAGATGGTGCCATCCTCCCAGAAGCCAGGCTGTGAGAGCCCAACTGCTCTGGTGCTCCCAGGGCAGCATCAGCACAGCCACCACAGGTGAGAGTTACAGTCCCATGACCTGGGGCTTCCACCTGCCCATGGGCTGACAGGGCTGGGAGCAGAGCTGGCTGTGGGGGCAGTGGAATGTCACATTCTTCCTCCACCCAACCCACCAGCACAGGCAGTCACTGTGGTTCATCACCCTCTGGACTTCCCACAACACACAGACTCTGCAATGATAATCAGGTGGGACAATGGCCTTTTTTTGAGAAGTTCTTAATGTACAGTGACTGCCCTAGGGATGCTATTCCTCTGGAAGAACTAGGGCACAGTGTTCAGCAGAGCAGCTTGAGCCCAAATATTTTGTTTTGCTTTAATTAGTCAGAGAGAAAAAATAATAACAATGCTTTCCTCAGCAGCTCCCAACATGCACCACAAAGGCAGTCAGTGCCATGCCATACCTTTTCAAGGTGGGGAAACTGCACCCTTGAGAGCAGCACTGCTCTGAGAGGGCATAAGGGCAAGTGTGAACTGGCATAGGCATCACCCCTTTATGTGCTCTAAAAAGAGCTGAGGACTTAGGATAATGAGGTTTAAGGCCTGTGGTTTGGGATGCTGGGAAGGGGCTCCCCATCACCCAGACACCTGGAGATGCTGCTGAACTCTGCCTAAGACTCTGCTGCAATGGCCAGCCCCTGTAGAGCTCCCCTGGGAGTGTACTAGAAAGGGTATCACTAATGAGTGGTGATACTTATTGTAGTACGTGGTTTTGTGCAGAAATAGTCACAAACCTGGAAGTTAGATAGAGGAAATATCCCAAATATGGCATAGAAAAGGGATGGCTTTGCCTGCTCTTTCATTTGCTTCCTCTTCCCTGTTAAGAATGTTTTCATCAAGAAGGAAATGTGTTTTGAGTTGCTTTTACGCATCAGCCAAGGATCTGAGATTTGAGGCAGCCTCCCTTATGCACTTACCAGTCTTCTTGCTGAGCTGGGTTGGGGTCTGGATACTCTCCCACAGCAGCTGGTGCAAGCTCAGTGCTTCCCTGCTAATGTGCTCCCTTGCTGCTCAGAATGCAGGCATACTTCTATAAACAGCAATAAAGCCATGTACTTAACCAATAAAACAGGCATAGGAGCTCTGACACCCAGACATCAGAGCTGAGATAATGACTCTCCTGGAATCTAACCTCTGCGTAGGCTGAGCTATTATGATTTCTCACTCCACAGCTATTATCCTCCATTATCCTGCCTGCCATCCCACTGCTCTCTGTAGTGTGTGCTGTGTCATACAGCAGCTCCCAGGCTGTGATCGGTGTCCCCGAGTCCCCAGCACTGATCCCCTGCACATTATGGGGTTGGGGTAGTATTGATGCTTGCCAGCTTGTGGTGTTTGCTGAGTCTTGCTGCTCTTCACTCAGGTTTCAGTGAGCACAGGATGGCTGTGTTTGCAGCCAGGCAATCCCAGATCCCTCAGGGAAGGGCTCAGCACTGTGTGTGCTGTTTGTCACACACGCTGTGTGTCCTGACTAACAACATCCTTACACATTTTACCTACATACTGCATACTGGCTGGGAAGGTGTGTTGCTGACAGGGAAAACTGTCTGCCTGATGTAAAATGGTGTTTGCTGGTTGTCTGATTCCATAAACCCAGGAGCAGTTTTACAGTGCTGGTCTTACAGAAACTTTGGTTTTGTTCTGGAGAGGTGAAGGAGCAGGTAACGGCTTGTGGTCTGAGACGAGTGAGCTGGAAACACAAGTTCATGTAAACTCCCCTGCTAAGAAGTGCAAACCTCTGCAATTTTGAGCTATGAAGTGTTTGGTGTTTCATTTTAGACCAAGTGCCATAAGAAAGAGGAGGACTGTGTGGTATATGGGATGTGGAGAAGGCTGAGGTACTCAATGACTTTTTGCCTCACAAGCAAGTGCTCCAGCCACGTTGCCCAAGCCACAGAAGACAAATGAGGGACTGGGAGAAGGAAGAACTACCCACCATAGATCAGGTTCAAGAACATCTGAGGAAAACTAAAGGTGCACAAGTCCATGGGACATGAAGAGATGCATCCATCCTGAAGGAACTGGCAGATGGAATTGGCTAATTTCAGAAGTCATGGCAATCCTCCCTGTAGCAGCCAGCTGTTCCTGGTCTCTGGTTTGGGGTACTGCTCTGAGCTAGTGCCTTGCCATAAAACCAGGAATCAGGTCCCAAGGTCGTGTCTGATCCATTGCTCTGACACATCTCAGTCCACCCGTGTCTCTTAGACCGGTAACATCCCTGAAGAACACCAGCCCTTATTCCAGGTGGGATTTTCTGGCTGTGGTGGCCAGCTCAGGGTAAACTCAGTTCTCTGATGCACTTGATTTATGTATTTGTCCCCCAGATGTCTTGTGAAAGGGGAATGGGGCTCCCAGCTACATTTTAAAATGCAAAACCACACCTATGGAAAATTAAGTTTCATGCAATAACCACTTTAGAGACTCTGATTTTAAGTGACTGGAGAATAGTTTATAACCTAGGTGGAATCTAGAGGTAGATTTACATAACAATTGATCTAAAAGCTCCCTACCGCCCACAAAGAGAGAAAAGAAACCTGTTTCTGCTCAATTTTGTGTTTTAAGTGCTTCTAACAATGCAGCAATTCATTGTTTCAGTACAATTTGCACGTTCCACAATAGTCTGCTCCAGAGAAAACTCCTTCGCAGCACTTCTGCATGTCTGAAGTCCTGCTCACAGGCTTGAGTGCATTTTAGTAAAAACTTTCTCCTATGGCTTTCTATATTCAGTTGTTTGTTTAAGATTTAAGTAATTTCAGAATATACTGTTTAATTTTTTTTTCCTTCTTGTGGCAGGAAAAAAGCCATTAAGCCCAGATTAAGCTTTTATTAATGCCTTTGGCTGTGATGAGTGAGAACTCCAAGCTGTCAGCTCTAACTCTAGGGAGAGTCCCAATGCTGTGCTCAGACTTTATATTAAAGGATGAAAAACTGCATGTCAACATATCAGTGAAAAGCCCATGAAAATGAGAATACACAATACATTGCTTATTAATATTGCGGTTCAGTAGAAAGGTGAAAGTTGTCAAATAGGGAGGAGAACATGGGGCCTGAATTTCTATCCAGTCAGGCTTTACAGTCCCTGTTTGACCATACTTTTTCATCTTTCAGCTTTCTAAGTAGGAAGCTCAGGATTCAGCCAAATGGACGTTTATTTACCTTTGACCACCAGCAGATATTGCTTCTTCCTGCAGCCTTGTCAACACTGGGTTATTATTCTGCAGCAGGGCAGAGGCTGAATCTGGCCCAGTTTGATCAGGGACTCAGGAAGACAGCACACTTGCAGAAGCTGCTGGATCCTCTGCCAGAAACCCAGCACTTTATTTTAAAGGTATCTCTCTGGTTGCCATGGTTTTGGGAAGCACAGGTCTCACTTGGCTGTGAGGCTCAAGCAACAGCACAAGAGGTGAGAGGCTCCCCAGCCCTGTCACAGGGCTGATTTGTTTTCCAGGCCAGCGTTGCCACCTGGGCCACCTCCAGCTGCAGGGGTGCAGGGAGCTGGGTCCTCTGGCTCAGACAGAACAGGACTTCCTTGGCTGTAGGGATTTTTCCAAGATCACACCCACCCCTGTGGTTGCAGCACATGGGTACAGACCAGGTCATTTACGCCTTCAGAGAAATAGGATAATTTGATTTAAGGAAGCCTTGCTGTGCCAACATTCTGCCCACAAGTTTCAGCAGGATGTGTAAAACCTACCCTCAGAGCTCAAAGATTTTCCCACTGCTGAGGGTTTAGTGTTATAATCTCTTTTTTTTTCAGCCTGTTTAGCAACGAGGCTGTCAATCAATACCTCTTGTCTCAAATAGAGGAGTTTGACATTGGTTTATTTTACACCTGCAGGTGAAATTTTGTAGCTGTTAGAGACAGGTCATCTGTTACATACCCAAGGAGCCGGCAGGTATTATTAGAAATACTCTCACCTCTCCATGAGGAATGTGAGAAGCAGCAGTGCACCTAGGTGGGTTTCAGGGGAGGCTGCCAGTCAGGAAATGCCCTCGGAACCACTCCTGCCTTTGCTGATGGCCAGCACTGTGCTGATTAATCACCTTTAAAGTTCAGTGAATCCATAATCTTGTTGGGAAATGTTGCGAAAGCAAATGTGCTTTGAACAGAAAGCAGGCTTTGAGGGCAGGACATGTTCCCATTCTAAATAGGTGTTTGCTGGTGCAAAACTGAGTTCGTGTAGGATCCACTAAGCACCTCTGTTTTTCTTTCCCTCAGTCTTTTCCCTTTTGATGGAAAAAAATCTTTTCAGTTTCTCACTGCTCTTCCTGTTCAGTGAGAGTTTTGGAAATGAGGGATGGTTTCTTCCTCCTTTTCCAGTAGGAAGATGAATGAGGTGAAGACAGAAGAAGACCTCAGGGGGACAGGCAGGCTCTGCACCTTCTTACCTGCCTGCCCTGCCTGATCCATGCTGGCCACAGGCACCAGTTTTACAAGNTTGCAGCTTGCATTGTAGCTCTGGCCAGAGGAAAGTCAGCCAAAATGCAACTTTATTACTGACAAAAGCAATTTCTGAAGCACTTGGTGATTTTAATAGCTTTCAGTTAATGCGAGCAAGTGAGGCTGAGCCAGGAAGAGCAGCCCAAAACGTGAGGTTTGGGAAAGCAGCCTAATGCCAAGCTCTGGAGGGCAGCTGAGGTGCTGCAAACCAGCCCTGCTCTGCCAAATGCAGTGCTGAGGAACCCCACTGGCTGGTGGGACAGGTGGTGTAGGCAACAAGAGATAATGGGTGTGAAGAGGGATCCACCTCCCACAATATTCCAGCCACACAGACCTGTTGCTTGCTGCCCCTTGGCTAGCTCAGATGAGCCACGGGGTGGCTGGACCAGAGCCTGGCAGGCAGCCTTTGCCCATCTCCCCTCCCATGCTCCACATGGTTTGTGGGTGTTTGAAATGCTCCATGGTGTGACTGAATAATCCCAGTTGTCCTGGATCTCCCATCCCAAAGCTGGATAAAGCTTGCAGAAAAGATCGATCTGTATAGACCCTGCTCCTGCAGCTCCCAGCCTCCATACAAGATTTCTGTACCTCATGGCAGGAGCAAGAGCCTGAAAGTCCACATAAGATTTTCAAATGTGTCTGAACCCTATATTGTGAAATTTGGCCAATATAGGACTCTTCAAAGGGCTGAAGAGTACATATTGGTAAAAACAGCATCCCTCTCCTGCACTGCACTGCTCAGAGGGGAGCAGCACTCTGTGGCATGCATAAAATTAGTGACACTGTGTTTTTGTTTCCTCCTTTGATTAGCAAAGCTTGTTGCAAGTGGTGTGTTTAAACAGATATTATGCAGGATGGTGATAACCAGTTTTAAGTCATTATACAAGCAGTTTAATTTGATGTTGCTCCATAAATAATCTAAGTCTATTTGCATGCATATTTTGTTGACAGGAAGATAAAAACCATAATTCCTACAAACAACATAATAATGTTTTATCAGTGGCAAAAATAGAGGAAAAATTTGCCTTTCAAAATGCAGTGGTTCAATCATTAAAAGTAGAACTTCATCATAACCAGTCATATTAAAAAAAACCAAAAAGGTACAGCTCCATCCATAACCTCCATGGAAGTAGAGAAAAGACTAAACCATGTAAGTTTGGGACAGTATCTTTTGTTTCCTAGCTGGGAATATTGGCTGATGTCAGTGTTTTCTGGATCTGATCACTGCATTGTTAATAGAGGGTGCTATGTCCCAGTGCATCATTTCAATACACAAAGTAAATTTTATGGGGTTTGGCTATTCTTTGTAAGGTTATCACAGGCTTACAAAAGAAGAAAAGAAAATTTCGTAGTTCAGTCAAGCAACTTCTCAAAAATACTTCTCTGTGTTGTGAGTCCAAATGCAAATCTCCCAGCCTGCTGCTGTGGCTTGCAAAGCTCAGGGGTGGTGTTGCCCCAGCACAGCTCCCAGCACTGACCAAGATCTACTGCCAGAGAGTGCCCTGGTAGCACAGAAGGTGGGAAAGGCTCACAGAGAGTGGAAATAAGAGCCTAGCTTTTATAGATGACAAATGAAATATTTTTTGGGGAGTTTCTCAGTACCTGGTTTGAAATATCTACATCATACAGCCTCTAAAAATTTCATCCCTCTTTCTGCTGTTCTATGAGCAAAGCTTGGCAGATGTAAACTTGGGCCAAATAGGGTGAAATTAGGCTCTACTGGGAGTCCTATGCATGTTCAGAACTGACAAATGTGCAGATCTTTGATATTGCTGCCTTGTGCAAGTTGCACCCAGACTCAACGTTCCTGGACAGCAGAGTGCAGGTAAGTGCATCCATTCATTCCAGGTCAAACAAGAAAAAAAAGAGTTACTTTTCTTTACTATTTTTCACAACATTTCACACAACTGTCTGCTCTGGATATTCATCCCCCTAGCAACTCCAGGAGCACCTGGGCATCTCCTCGAATCTCTCCCCATGCATAAAAATGATTCATTTGGGCTCATACAGTGTTTGCTGCCTTGCAAATTTTCAAACTTTCTCATCAAATTCCCCCACCAAAGTCTCTCAGTTGGTGCCAAGTGCAGGATCCCCAGGACAGGACATCCTGGCCTGGAGGGGTGGCAGGAAGCACTCATTATCCATGGTTTGTGTGGAGGCGTTTCCAAGCCTGGAACAAAACCTGGGGTGAGGTTTAGCTGTGCCCAGCTGTGCTCACCTCATGCCACCTAACCTGGCCAACACTACAGTAATGAATTCTGCAGAAAAGAGCAAATTCATCCTGCAGGTCTGTCTGCCAGAATTCAAAAGCTTCATAAAGAAATGACAGCAAACCAGACTATCATTTCTCATCAATGGTGAGGAAGAGATGCTGCCAGCAATCTGGTAACTGCTTCTACCTTTTACTTACTAAGAGTTAACTGTTGTTTGGAAAGAGGGAAGAGTGTAGCCTTTTTCATATTTTTGCTAAATCAGTTTCTTCTGAATGAAATGAATTTTGAAGCTGGTGCTGACAATTTGGAAGGAGGACTCTGCTTTTATTGTTGGTCCATTAGGTCTCTTTGTTCACTATTTAATACTCTGTAAGACTTTGCTTTAATTTAACAAACCATTTCATCTGTCTGCAATAAATAAATAGAATATAATATTTCTTTTCCAGAGCCATATTTGCCAAGTTAGGGATGTACTACCATTTTGTTGAGGAGCAACGCTGGTAGAGAAAATAATTGTGTCTTTGGAGAACACACTTCATTCATTTTGCAGTGGGTGGTTCTTGATTATCGAAGTTGAGTTCCTTAATAAAAAATGCTTGTTGTTGGAAATAAGCTGTAGTTTAGCAAATAGTCCTAGTGCAGAAGTTAATAATGCAACCATTTTAGAGGCAGCACTTTCCAGATTTTCAATCTCAGTTTTGAGGTGATGAGAAAGTGTGGGGTCTCTCATCAGCTCCTAAAAGATAAACCTAAGAGTTATTGTTTTGACTTGGACAGAGCTTCCATTTTGTGCTGTCTTGAACAGATGAAAGTTTGCCCAGTCTTACACAACTCCAGCTTTTTGTTGTTTTTAAAATAAGAAATTTCAAAGAAGAATAGTTCTAATGAAGAACAAAAGGAACCAAGAATGAACAGCACAGAAGTTCAACCCACCTCCAGAGTTGCCTAAGCAAGGAAGTCAGCAGGGACACCAGGAGGTGAATTTGTAGCCTGCTTCTATCTTTTGCAAGGAAAGGAACAATCTTAGAAACATGAAATCACTGAGTAATCCAGCTGAAAGTTCATGTCCCAGTAAATTTATTGCCAGTCTTCCATAAGAAAAAGACCAGGTGCTCATCCTACTGGTACCTGGTGCCTCTGAGTGGGTAATGCTCAGAGCGAGGTGGCAGGTGGGACTGGCTGGTGGCACTGTGGCTCGTGTGGAAGACTGCCTTAAATTCATTAAATCAGATTTTTCCAAAGAGCAGCACATGCTGCAGCTGGCAGCAGACCTGGATCACGGGCATTCTCCCAGACTGGCAAACAATGGCACAGTCTCTGTGCCTTGCTGAACACATTTGGGTGTAGAATTATTAAGAAAATGCTCTTGGTTTCAGGATGGAGAACAACAAGTAGCTCACTCTGGGTTTACCAGACAGCATGGGATGAAAGGCAACTAATAATTTATCAGCAGAAAAAATGCATTTATTGCACATCAGGACTTAGGCTAAATTTGTCCTGAATCTGAAATTAAACATGAAAAGCAAACTGAAGAGAATAAAGCCACTTCTAGAATGAGGCTCCTACTCCCACAGGCACAAAGATGGAAAATGTGAAGAACTATCCATTGCTGCACCCATCCACTTGGAAATGTTTCAGTGACCCAGACAGCCCAGGAGGTGTCTAACTGACTCTGCCATTTTAGCAAATGGATAATTGATGGGTTATTTATAAATGACATTCTCATGGTTGGCTGGAGAGCCAAGGAAGTCTGTCTGAAGTGATGGCTGGAGGCACTAGAGGGCTCTGGTCCCTTTGCAGAGTTGCTGTGGTAGATAGAGCAGAAGTGCATGTGGCCTCCTGGAGGTGCCTAGGCAGACACACCATGAGGAGTGGCTTCTTGGGCCAGTTTTACTGTTCTGGCAAGAACAGGTTTTTTCACAGCCGGGGCAGAAACCTGCGGAGCACAGACTAGCCAGCTCCTGTGGGCTGACCTCCCTGCCCTGTGGCATCCCCCAGCTGGCAAGGCTTTGCTCTGCTGCACTCTCACTTCCATCACCAGCATTTTTCACTTTCTTTCCTGCTTTTTCAGCTGCTTATAATTTGTCCTTTTTTCAGGGCGTTGCTTTGCTATTGCTGTTTCTTTTCTCTGGTGCACAAAATTCCCTCTTATTGTTTGTGTTTGCCTTTCTATCTGGAGCATTATTGTGCTTGAAAGGACTGTTGTGAAATCCTGCAGTTTTCATGAATTAAATGAAGCAGTGGGAAAACAAACAGATCCAGGAGTCTCAGAGCATTTGCCTGGCTTACAGTATTACTTGGGCTTTTCATTTCACTGTGTGCTGGACATGGAGAGAGTCAAGCTCCCTAGGAGAGCAAAGACAGCAAAGACCACCCCCACCTTTCTTTTTGGGAACTCACGTGGGATAAAGTGGGCAAGGCTGCAGGGTATGGATATCAAGGACTTGAGAAGCCTCCAAAAAATACAAAGGCAGAAATAAAAGGGAAGGGAATGGAAGTGAGGTGATGTGAAGTAACACGAGCACAGTGTGGGAAGGATTTATCCCACCTTTGAAAATGGCAAAGAATGAAATGCAGGGGCATATCCTCTGTACAGCTCTCTTCACCTGAAAACATAGTCCAGAGAGGCTTTTATGTCCTTTACCCCATCCCAGGATTTTCTGATGATTCTAGTAGATGGTCCACATGGCAACCTCCTGAAAACCACAGATTATCAGTGCAAATCAAGTTGGCACAAATTCTTCATGTCAGATGTAGATTTTTTTTATCAGAAAGTAGAATTTCACATCAGAGAGAACCATAGCTTCAAATTTGGCATGCAGACAGGCAAGTAACTGCTTTACTGAAGGACTAGATCCTGTGAAATAGTATTCATCTGCTTTAATTTTCATGCAGCTGGGTTAAGCCTTGCCTCATTATGTTGCCATTAGGTGCATTAATATTTTTTGACAAAACTACATTAAAATTGTAGATTGATCTTGGTGTGCTGCAGAGACCACGCTGGCTTTCTGAAGTGCCTGGAAATACTTTGTGTTTTGATGTGAAAGAAGATGAAAGGATTGAAAGTCTATTAGACAGATATCCTGTGTGGTACTATGACATTTGGTGTATCATGTTTTCAAAGCAGGATTTGACATGGAGCATGGTGTGGTGGAAAGAATCCCTAGTCAGAAAAACTCAGGATAAAGTAACAATAAGAAAAATTATAGATAAAATGAAAAGATGCAAGTTCAAGTGACTAAAAATTTTTAATGGAAGACATTTTGTTTGTGGAAAGCCAAAAACCTAGAAGCGAAGAGTGTGGATATCATTAATTTCAGCAGCTGTTCTCCTGCAATCATACAGCTAACATTGAGACTGAAGATCTGTTTCTCTGCAAAAAGTGAATACCAGAAATGTTCTGTTGTAATGTTTTATGTTGGCATGCCCTTACTGCCTGGATTTTAGCAAACAGAGCAGTAAGCTTTTCTTAGGAGAGAGCAGCCTGGGTGCCGCGTAGGCCTGGAAATCAGGGGAAGTTCAGCCTTGCAGAAAGATCAGCTCTGCCTTGTAGTTATGGAGGTAAAAAGCTGAAGTCACATGCAAGAAAGAATTATTATTTCTAAATGTGTTGTTTTGAAGAGAGAGGACAGATTTTTTGTAAACTTTTAAAATTTAACTTTCAGTTAGAAAAAGATGAGCTTGAGATCAGCCTGATTGCCACCATGGGGGATTTGAGGCTCTTTGAATTCTTGACTCTGAGAGGTTTTATTCCTGGCTCTGCTGTACAAACAGCAGTGACTGAACTGTAAGAGTACTTGTGAATGGGTTTTAGCTCTCTTGACTTAGCCAAGGCAAGCCAACAAGGACTCAGCCTGCATTTGAATTACCATTTCATGGAAAGTATGCAGCAGCACACAGTGGTTTCAGAGGAGATGAGGCTGGTATTCCATGGGAGTCCATGGCTGCTCCCTCACTGTCCTGTGCAGAGCAGCTCTCCCCTCATGCTGAGGACATGATTGTACCCTCTCTTCATCTCTGGTTTCACTAATCATCTGGAAGCACATTTTTAGCTGTTTTTCAGGGATGTAACTAAATATGGATCCAGCCTCTCATCTTCATGCAGTGACTATAATGATGTCCTTTAAAGTGCAATTTCTCATTGAAAAAACTCCTTGTCTGGTGGAGTCCTTGTCCTCTGTACCAGCTCAGAGCCATCATTTAGGTCACAATTGTGAACTCCAGTCCAGGTGCCTTCATCATATTATTTACAATATCACTGAGCACTCTGTTCAGTCTGTCGGGAAAAACCACAAAAATCTACTTCCTAACACAATCTTTGCTGTATTTAATCTTTTTAAAAATTTACCTGACCAGCTGAGATCAAGGCTAGAATATTTCTAACTTCTCTTTCTCCTACCAAGCAAAATCAAAGCTGCTGATCTTCACAGGGCTGGCTGCTGACTGGAGTACAATCACTCCTCATCACTGCAACCTGCAGGCCACTCAATTCTGGGCTTCTGCAAGCCAAGACCCAAAGCTGACCACAGGGCAGGATGGAACACCCTCATGGAGGTGACTTTGTCCCTCTGGCTCCAGCAGATTACTGGGAAAATACAAGCAGGAGGCGATGGACTGAGGGAAGAGCTGTGAGGAGTTAATATGAGCCTCAGGTGTGGAGAGAAATGATGGCTTTGTTATTGCCAGGGGCTGAGAGAAATGGCAAGTGAGAAACAAGGGTGAAAAGAGAAGGATGGAACAGAAGCCTCTTCCCTCAGGAGGTGGAGGGCCTCAGCTTTTTGTAATGTTTTTTGCTGTGTATAAATCACCAGTTTACAGAGGTCCTCCTGGGTTTACCTTTACTTTCAAGGTGAGCTTGAAGCACCCTTGCTTGAGGTAGGAGGACCTTTTCTTGAGGCAGCAGTTGGACTCCCCAGCCCCAAAAGCATGGTCTTTGCTACCTTCTGGCATCCACTGGGGTGATGGGGACCAGCCTCTGCTGCTGGGCCCCCTTCTCTCCAGCTCTGTGCCATGCAGGGGCTTCTGGCTTGAACTCCAGAGCCCTCAGATTCCAGAGGGGAGCAGGGGGCTGAAGCTTGGGAAGGCAGTGTCCAGTCTGTGGCAATGCAGAGGGTGTGGTGAGATGGGTGGATTTGTGTAGCAGTGGGGGCTGGCAGGTCAAAGGGGACACTGCCCAGATGGCACTGGAGGGCAGCCTCCCCCAGAGGAGAATTAGCTCCTATTAGAACTAAGCTTCAACTTAATTATTTTAGCTACACTGGGATAATTTCAATTAGCTCTTCACATCTGATGCTATCTCTCCTGTTCTGCTTAGGCAGAATTTACCCTGAATATTTTTGCTCTTGTGCTGGAGTTTGCCATGACTAAAAGTCTCACCCGTCCTCCTGGTTCTTTGTATTTATGCTCTGAGTCCCATTGTTTATCAGATTGTTCAGGATATTGAAACAATTTATGGGAAACAGTTTCCTTTTGATTAAATTGCATCTGTGGTGCAGAGGTGCACTTCTCTGCCTCTCTTCTCTCACCAGCATCAACTCTCAGCTGGATATACCCTCTCAGATGACCAAACTTTCTCAGAGTCCTCCTGCTCCCTTTCCCCCCAGTGCTCCTTTATCACTGCATATGTGCAGTGTCACATGTGTGATGGAGAAATGTGCAGGCAATATCTCTTCATTTGGGGGAAAGATTGCTTTGAAAATGAGGGAGATTAAGTAAAGAAAATTTCTGTGAGCTTTGGTGAAAGTGACCTGTTCTTCTGGGATAAGACATATTTTAAAACTTCACCCAAAAATATTAACTTGCATTCAGGTGCAAGGGATGGGAGAAATAGCATTCCCTTGAGAAGCTGACAGTGGCAGAAGGGCCTTGTGGATGAATTCTCTGTTCAGGAATGGTGCAGCTGATTGCCCAAATCCTGATTTGTACAAAGGTTAAAAGAAAAAACAAAAAATCCCACTATATTTTGTTTCCCTTCTCCACACCATTTACGAATCTAGGATAAGTGTATAACCCCCTTTGTCTTCCTTTTTTTTTTTT
>VYZP01008073.1:0-12793 GCA_013400635.1 Hypocryptadius cinnamomeus | reverse complement strand
TTTTTTTTTTTTTTTTTTTTTTTTTGTTGATTTAAAATTCTAGGGTGATGCTTGAAGATGTAATTTTTAATAGATTATTTTTAATATGTGTTAGCTGTATAATTACAGGAATTAAGCCATTCTGCCACTGCTGTCTTGCTCCAAGGGGCCAGTTTTCACACAGATGGCTATGACTTATTCACCCCACAGAAGGGTGCCCTGCAGGAGCATCCATTTGAATTTCATCTAGAACAGGAACACTGCCCACATTGGGCTGCAGACCTCTGCTCACTTGTAGTTGTCTTTTGTTGGTTTTAGCCTAAGCAATCTCCCAGGTGATTGGAAATGTCAGAGAGATGTGATAGTGTGATCTGAAGGATCGTCTCTATTCAATATCAAAGCAAACTTGTGGTTGTCTTGTAATAATTAAAACTGTTAGCTCAGCTAATCAGTATGTCTCAGTTTAGCTAAGTCTTGCTCAACTTCAGACTTTCTCTTTAATTAAACTTGCTTCAGTGACCTTTTATCCCCTTGCTTCCATCAATAATGCCATCCATTTGCATATATAAATGTGATAGGAAGGATGCACTCAAGCCAGCTGTATGGAAATCTTGACTGAACAATTTTATGAGGAAATGACAGGAAAGTTCATGATGCATTTGCAAGAGAAAGGCAGACACAGCTAGGAGAAACTAGTTCAGTTCCTCCACAGGAACAAGAAGGCTGTTGGCAGTGAGTGTCCTGATTCCATGGGATTTCAAAAGGTTTGCTCCTTTCTTGTGGATCAGCAGGGATTCCACCCCTGCAAGCCATGTTCTGGCTGTGCAGGAACCAAGACCATGTGTGATTACAGTCAACCAGGCCTGTATCCAAAACCACAGAGCAGTTTCAGTACCACATGGAAGGTGATCTACCAGATCACCAGTCTGCTCTGACATATCCCTTCCCTTCTGCTGCTTCTGGGAACAGGCCAGATTTACAGACTAGGAATTCACCACTTTTTAATTCTTTGCTCTTTTTAATTCTGTGTGAAACTGGATGGATCAGGAAACCCTTTGCTCTGACTGTAGCAAATTTACATGCTAAATGCTCCCATAGTCAGAGGCTGAGTAATACAGATGACATTTTGTCTGGCTGTGGATTTGCAGCCTCTGTTGGTACAGGCCACCTGAGATCTCTTGGCGTCAGGCAGAGACATCCATTTGTCTCTTTCATTTCCTCCACCTAGTAAACACAGGTTAATCTTTCTTGAATGCATGGCTGGAGAATTTCTAAGGGAAATAAGTCTGCTTTGTGGGAGCCAGCACAAAAAACCCAGCCCTGCATGTTGACTCAGTTCAGAGGGTCTTAACAAAGCTGGTGGGGTTTAGGGCAGAGCTAGGGGCCAGCCAGCCCAGGCCTGGATTGTGCCCTTAGCTAGTAGGCAAATTAATCACCCTGTGATTCATCCTGAAATGGGGAAAACAGCTGAACTTTCATATGACAGGAGAGTGGGCCGCTTTGAATTGTTAAAAATCACTGTTGCATAGACAGCACGTGAAGCCAAGTGAATATGCTCACTTCATACACCCCCTGCCAGTCTGTTCCCCAGCCTTGTGCTGCTGAAGGTCACTGGGTGTTTAGCAAAACTTAGAAAAATCTTGCTACGCTATGCTTTTCTTTCAAGCTACTCTACTGTCATTGCAAAGCCTAGCTGGGGGAGACTGCCTAGGAGTTGGTTATAATTTCTCTGTGCCATCTCTCTCCTCGTGGTGCAGGGAAGCATGAGTGGAACTGTGCATGGAGCTGTCTGGCTCTGCTTTACAGGCACAGCTGGGGCTTTAGAAGCCACTTCTGTCCTATGCTGGAACAAAATGAGAAATACACAGACATTTCTGAGAGCTAGGGAGAGGGGCTGGCCAACTCCAGAATGGCTAAGAGGCTGGTGAGTGGGATGTGAACCCAAAATGAGCAACATTATTGGCTCCTCTAAAGAAGGATGTTTCTGCTTGGAGTAAAGTGGGATGTGGTGCTTCTCTCTTCCTCCCTTTCTTCTGCTGCTGCCCATCCTGCCTGACAGCAGCCACCAAGGTCAAGGGAGAAGACCCTATTCTAGATGCTTTATTGCAAAGATGATTCTGCAAAATGTTAATTTTATTGTGTTTTTGACGAGGTGAGAGTGGGAGACACAAAGCATATTGTCTGCAGAAAGCTGGCTTGTTTTATCTGTACCTGACTTGCCATCCAGGGTGTCCTAGTCCCTCTATTTTAAGATGCTCCTGAATGCTCTATTATATGTTTTTCTGCTGTTTAGAACTCACCTTCTCCATTGAAAGGCATGGCCACCCGTGGACTGTGCTCCCCTTTCTGAAGGCTCTTGCTATGAGCTGTGCTAAAGATTTAAGAATGTTTAAAGCTAAGGATAAAACTCAGACTTTCAAAAAAGATTCTGAAGAGATGATTATTATTTATTTCTTATTAGAAATCCATAAGGCATGTAAGTTAGCATGTAATTAGTAAGTATTAGTACTTACTAATACCAATTACTATTACCAATTAGTTAGGAAGCAATTAGTTAATTGCCCCTTATAAGCAGCAGGAGGTTTGACATTGAGCAGTGACCTGCTAGCATTCCTGCCTTTCCCAGAGCATCTTCACCTCTCAAAAAGTATTTTCATCTTTGTAGAGTTTGGCAAAATGCTCATCTGTAAGAGTTCAGCAATGTTGTTGATATTTTTGACAGAAAAGGAAACCTCAATGTTCTCACCTATAGAAAATATTTTCCAGGTAATGGTGGCAGGTGTAAATAGGATGCAGAATTTTTCCCAGGGTATTTCATGCCACAACTCTTCATGGTTTTTGAGCCATGAAGAATCTACATTCAGCTAGAAAGAGCACTGCAAGCTCCCCTGGGACAGCACAGATTGTGATCATCCCAATTCCTTCTTGGAACAAGCCTCCTTCACCCCACTGTGCCAAGGGCTCCCCTGCCACCCAGGCTCTGTGTCAGCAAAGGAACTCAGGGGTCCAGGGGTGATCCCTCCCTGCCAGGCTGAGCAGGCACAGGGGGATCACCACAGACACTGAGGGTATGAGCAGAGCTTGCATCAGCCATGGCTGTGCCCCTCTGGGCTGGGGTTTGACAGCAGCAAGGTCACCCTGTGTTTGCAGCTCTGCACAGAGCAATCTCCTGTGCTGTTGGGGCCAGATGAAATTCAGGGCTGCTCCCTTCTGCCTTCAGCTCATTGAAGTAAGCCTGAAGGGTGAAAGCCAAATGAAGCAAAGGCAAACAAAACATTTTGCATTAATATTTTTTAATAGGGGACTGAGGGCAGCATGTTCCATATCCCTAGATAATGGGGCCCTGAGCAATTACAGTATGGGCACAATCTGAAAACTGTGCTGGGTTAGCTCAGCTGAAAAATACAACAAAGAGAGATGGGTAGGGTACTCTGAAATCAAAAGGGAGGATCATTTTTGCATAGGTTTGGGCTGAGCTGGGTTCCCTGCTGCTGTTATCTTGCCCTCATAAATATCTACATACAGAAGCTGGTGTTTTGGGGAAAAACTGTGAGCCTTTTCCTGAGACTCCTCTATGATGAAGATGGGATAGGCAAAACTGAAATCACTGCTAGAGTGATTCTGCTTGATCTCCCACAACTCCTGAACTCAGGCAGGCCTGCAACTGCAGACACAGTGTCTGCACAGAGGAGCCTGCACAGCTCAGAGCAAAAGCCCTTTGCCACCAAAGGGAGCAGACTGGGGGCTGTAGCCATTGTGTGGGAAGAGATGAAATGCAAAACTCCCACACTGGCATGTGGAAAGGCAGGTAATGGCTCTGCTGAACAAGCTGGGTATCAACTGCTGGAAGGAAATGGGCTTCCCATTTGCATGAAATATCTTCTTTTCTATGTGTGCCAGTTGGGGGCTGGTAAAGCCATGGATTATATTTAGCAAAATTGTATGCTCCTTACCTAGGTCTCTTTTCATTCTTTATCTCCCGTTTTTGACATTAAAATTAAAGCAGAGTAGGATTTTTTATATCACTGAATAGGAAAGCTGCAATTAACTAGTCCATCATGATTACTTTTATACCTGAGATCATTAAAGGTAAGGCAAAGCCACAGCTGCTCCTGTGATATGCTGCCATGTTATTGAGAGTATAGATACATTTTGAACATTTTCCTATGAGATGGTCAGTTTCACTGAAAGTTCCTGCAGCCATAGGCTCCCCTCTAAGCCAGGAGCTTCTATGCTCTCTCTATCCTAATTGTTCAACACTACATCACTAGTTTGGTATTTAATTATAAGGGCTTTTTTGTTTTATTTTGGATCATGACCTTTTTGTTCTGGATCACCATGAGAATTTATTTGGTGCAATATCACTTCTGCTAATTACAGACTTTTAAAAAACCCCTTTGTTTGTGCTACTACAGAGTTAAATGCCCTCTGGTTAGAAGACAGTCTTGGCATTTCTGTTCAGTAAATGCTGTTTAGATTTATTAAGTCATGCAAAACTAACAAACAAGCTTAAATAGAATAAATGAAAAAAATCCACTCTGAAAAGCTCAGCTACTCCTACAAAAAGTGGGAGAACTCATGGGGTGTGTGGTTAATTTTAGAAGATGGCAATTTTGTGATCTTTATTATGATCCCTGGAGGTCTTCTGTCTGTGTCTTTCAGCTGCTCTCTTAATATTCAAAAAAGCCTACCTCTGAAGAGCACCAGAGTTTCTCTCTTTGGCTCAGGGCTGTGTTTTTAGGTTAGCAGGGACAGGATCAGCAAGGGCTCAGCAGTGCACAGAGATGGGCACCACTGAGGCTCTCTGACACAGGCGGCTGCATTTGCTAATATTGGCCATCAAATGTTAACTAGGTCATAAAAATGTCTCTGAGTTGGCCATAATTAGTCTCCTGATGATCTTCTGTTTCAGCCCTTCTCCAGTGGCTTCACAAAGGTTGTGTTTATGAACACGTGTCAGGGTTAGTAATCATTTTGTTCTGAGTGATGGTAATGGCTGTGGGCTGTGAAACTGTTCTTCAGCTTTTTAGGGGTTGTTTTGGTCAAACATTTCCTTGGCATTTGGCATGAAATGATGGTGTGCAGGATGGCTTAGGCTGCACACAGAAAACTACACTGCTCCTCTTGGAGCTAAACAGCAGTAGGACAGTAGTCAGATATATTTTTACAGCTCTTTCTTACCTCTGTTTCCCTGGATTTATAAATCATAGCATTTGCTTTTGAACACTTGCAGCTAAATAAAACCCAACACAACAGCTTTCTTGTGCTGCGAAAAGCTGTTCTGAGATTTTTGCAACCTGGCTTAAAATTCTCAGCAACCAAAAACCCAAGTGAATGTGGTAGAGACAGCATTTCCTAGGCATAAGGTGGCATGGGAATGTCAGAGTCAAAGGCAAGAAGCTCCTTATTTAGAGAGGCATTGCACATAGATAATTGTTTGCTAAACAAGCCTTTCCCTGGGCATTACCCCTCCTGCCTTCTGGCAGGGAGTGTTGTGTGGTGATGCAGGGGACCACAGGTGACGTTGTGTGCCTGTTGGCACAGCTCCCTGGGTCCTTGGAGCTCCCCCATCCTCCTGGTGAAGCCTTGGCCCTGTAGCTGATTCTCCACGTGGGATTTGCTGTAGCAATGCAGAACAGCTGCCTGTCCCATGTCCCTGCTCCCAAACAGATTTTGTGTTGCCAGAAGGGAAGGAGAGCTCATGTGAGTTTTGCTGTGGAGCTGACTGTCCCTGGACAGAGTGGCTAAACCCCACTGTGGGACAGCCTGAATGTGAGCACCTGGCTCAGCTTTGCAATTTAGGCAGGAGACCAAGAGGTGGAATTGAATGTCCCTAACTACTGTTATGAAAGGAGCAGTGCAATTTCACAAAGGGCAACTGAGGACAAAGACATTGCCCTGTTGTAGATCACTGTTGTGCACAACATTTTGTTGTTTTTGCAAAGTTTTCATACATATCGAGTGCTTTTCCAGACATAAGAGAGGATGTGACAACTGATCCCTCCACTGCTGTTCCTGCTCCCTGGCTTGGGGCAGCATTGCTCTGGAGCAATTTGAGCCATTCCAGAGGCTGCCCCAAATCCAGCCTTCTGCCCACAGCACGCTCCTGGGTACCTGTGCGTGGCTCAGCCGTGCTGCTCTCCTGTTGGGAACTGTGACCACGCTCTCCTCCTTCCCTCCCTCTCTCTCCCTCCCACCTTGCCTCACAGAGGGAGACTTCTGCAAATTGAAATAGCTGGAGATCAAACTGGAGTCCAGTGAAAGTGCTGGGGGTCTTTCTGCTGACTGCCTGACTCCTGCCTGCTTTGGGCTGCTCCAGGGAACTCCTGGTTTCCACCCTCATTGCATCTTTCTTGGCTTGGCCTCTGCAGGGCTGCTGTAACCAGACTTTAATGAAGCATGAGCTTGATTTAGGCAGGAACCATGTCCTTCTGCTCTGGAGCAAGGAGAGGAAGCCTTGCTGTGACTGCCTATGCAGCCCAGTTGAAATGAGCTCCAGGTGGAGGACAAAGTAGCACCTATCCTGTAGAAGAGGGAGAATTTTTTAAAAAGCCCCAAACTCCTTGGCTCATTGAATTCAGTAGCTTTTGTTCTCATGATTGTCTAGATTTGGAGCTTGTGTAGATTCCTGAGGGAAAGTAAATTAAACTCTGGGGGGAAAAAAAATCCATTCTTTAGAATGGCTCATAAAAATATCTTCTAACAGGAGTGCAATTTCTGCCTTTGTGTCCTCTGGAGCTAAATGATCAGCCACATTATGTGCTGTGCTTCGTTACCCAAGAACATTGCAGCAACGAGCTGGAATAATGAGTGCAAAGCTTCATTCAGAGAGTAGCTGAGCTCCTCAGAGCTTCAAAAGACCAGGTTTATTAATGAAAAATACAGAAACATCCTTATTTAAGAAATGTATATCTTCTAGGATGGTTCTGAAAATTACAGCTAAATCAGCTGAGATGTCAGACATAAAAAGAGCCTGTGTGATTCCCACTAATACCCTCTGAACTGTGTCTGTCTTGGCTGCCCTTCCTGGCAGTCAGCATTTCACAGTTCTCATTTCCAAACAGCCAGCTTTGGCTTTATGTGGGAGATGTCTCCACTAGCAGTGGGAACAGAAATAACTGTCATTCTAGCAGCAAAAAATATAAAGAATGTAATCAACTTTGCAAGCTTTAAAATCCTTTCTGGAAAGGTGAAATGGTAGTACCCATCAAATTATTCTCATCTCTCTTAGCTTCTTAACATTGGTTTTTCAGCACATGTAATCCACAAGAACAATATCCATTTCCACTGCACGAGGCTGCCAGGCTGCTTTGTTCACATGAGCTATTGTGTACAGAAAGGTTCAGTTTGCCCTTATCTCCCACATCTCCTCTGAGCCAAAATATTGGCATCAGTTTTCAAAAAATACATTTTTTTCTTTGCAGAAATGAATTTAGATGTATCTTTAAACGAATTCTTCTAAGTCATCTTTCATGAAAGGCTTTGAAGCACATCATGAGCTAACTGGCTTTGTTCCTTTTCTTCAGATAAACTGACATTAAGAAACTTCAGGCTTCACACTGACAGATCTTGTGACATTTGTGCTTTCTCACTGAGCATTGTGGACATAATTTTGTCCCTTCTGGGATTAGTTCTACTGTACCAAATCACTCAAAGATTATCACTTGTACCTTGTGTCCAGTATGACTTCTAATTCCCTGGTCTATAATTCCCACAAAGTACTCGATTAACTTCTGAGGTATTCTGTATAACGTTGTTTTAAGTCCTCAAAGCAATTTAGCAAGCCTTTCTGCCTTCACAGTATTAATGTTCTCTCAATGTTGCATTCTGATGAGAAACCCTATTTTAAATAAATAAGCTCACAACACTGAGTATGCATTTTGATCGTACTAATACTGATCTCCCATGCATTAATATGAATGAGCAGGATTAGCATGGCAAAATTTGCAATTTCTCTAAGTGCTGGAAATCTTAATCAGACTAAAGTGTTAAAATTTTGCCTTGGCTTGTTCATCCTTAAAGGGTTTTTTCCTAAGTTATAGCCAAGCATATAAATGCAGTCAAAGGCCAAGAGCATGAAATATAATTTAGAAGCTGAAATTTTCATTATATAAGTCAGAGATGTGATAATTTGCTGGAATTTTTTATTCTTATTTTCCTAAAAGATTGGATTTGGGGTTGTTGGTAGGGGAAGTTGTTTAGGTTTTGTAAATTTTGTTGCTGATGATGGTTTTTTTTTCCTTTTTTTTTCTTTTTTCTTTTTTTTTTTTTTTTTTTGGTTTTGTTTTGTTTTAATTGAAACACATATCAAGAGCTGGCAGGGTTAGAGTGTGGGATGCATGTGGATGGTTCAGCCTGGAGATAAAGAGATGGAGCAGAAATTAATTTCCACCATTACCTACCTGAAGTGTGGGGCATAAGGAAAGAGGAGCAAGGTTCATCTGGAAGACACAAACAGAAGGGTCACGAGGCACCTTCTCACCTCGTTCATTTTGTGGGTCTATGAATTAAGCAGGTATTTGTGTGCTGTGCAGTGGCCCTAGATGTCCTTCTAGTGTGACCTACAAAGCATCAGGAATGACAAATTGTCCCTGTGCCAAAGGCAGTGGGAAGGAGGACGTGCTGGGTGTGCTGTCCACAGCCAGACCGTGGTGGGGACAGGGCACTTGTGCTCTGTGAGCTTCTCCACCCCAGCCTGCAGAAGAGCTCCTGCAAGGACCTGGACTTTCATGGGTGCCTTGCTTTCATGGTTTGTGCATCCATTCAGATCATAAACCCCTTCCAAAAGGAAACATCCTCCAAACTTCTGGAAACTGAAGTGACAAATAGTATCTTTTGTTTCTTCTCTTTAAAACATCCTTCTTTAAAACTCTGAGCAGCTGCAGTCTCCTTACTCAAGCAACTTAATTGTCAACTCTCTGGTGAGCCAAGCTGTCCTCTTTAGGTCACTGCAATGAGGAAAGAGCTTTGCCAGAGCATCATCTCTCCCAGGTGAACACCATGGCACTGACAGCTCAGAATTGGAACAGGCTTTGCCAGTGCAGCTGGGTGTGCATCACTGCACCTGCCGCTGCCCTGACACTGATTTACCAGGGGTTTCTCTGGCACTTGGGAGTTAATGCATATGGAGCTGGAAATTGGAAGATACCACAAACTGTATTTGCTCCCAGAGCTCTCCTTTGGCTGATTTGCTCCCTTCTCCCTTTGAGCGTACATTAACTATTGTTATCAAATATACATCAAAGCATTGTATGTTGTTACCACCCACAAATATTCTCTATCATTATTAAACAAATGAGATGAAATTGCTGGATGAAGTTAGTGAGTGTTGCCTAGCTGGAGAGAAAGCAGGGGGGAAAGACTAGAAGTCTCTTCTCTTTTTGGGTTTTGGGTACTGTGCTAGGGACAGTGGATAATTAGGACATGGATTTCCTTGACATCCCATCTTAGACTGTACTGTCACAAAGCACACATCTCCCTCGGGGTCTGGAGCAGAAGCAGAAGCACGGAGGCAGATGCTGGCTCTGCAGCAGGCTGGCTCTCTGCCCCCTGCCCAGGTGACTTTGACCTTTTACTTGATGTTTTTAAGTTGTGATACTGCTTGTCTGCAGGGCTGGGGCTGATCCTGGAATGGAGGATATGCTGGGGAGCCAGAGCTGTGCCACTTTTCCATGAGGGAGCAGAGAGCAGAGCATTTTAAATTACTGTCAGGGATACTGACTGTGTATCTTGTGTGGATGCCTGCTGCCTCAGCAAGGGGCTGCAGATGCCTTAAATCAATATATTATGATTTCACCTCAACTGTGTCATTTTGAATTTCCACGTGTTTCTGCAGAACCAATTATATGCATATATATATGAATAAACTCAGCTCCCTAGGCTGTTGCTGGGAGCTTAAGCTACTTGGAAATCCTATTTTCAGAAAGAAACAACACCGGAACAAGAAAATTCAGATGCTGAGATCTGTTCTGGTGCTTCCAAGGACCAGCAGTGTTGGTTCCTACAGAAACAGTTTTGGGAGGCTCTAGGGTGACACTACTTATGCAGATCTACTAAACAAGTTTCTCCCTCACTGATTTTCTCCAGTGCAGGAAGTGCTGCAGGCTTCTTTCCTGCTCTCAGAAGAATCAGCTGCTGAGAATGGCTGCTGTCTCCAAGCCCTGTTGCTTGCTCAGGAGAAGGCTGAAAGAGGCCTGTGAGGAGGAGGGGGGTGCACGTGGGACATCTTGTCTTTCTGCCTTTCTGACAGTCTGCGTTGGTGCATTTGGGTCTGGCAGCAGGCTCCTGGGTTCCAGGACTGCAGGGGAGGGGACAAGTGCTGCAATCTCTTAGCAAAGCCACTGTGGGTGCTGTGTAACTCTCCATGGAGAAGTGAAATACTTACAGGTGCCATTAAAATGCTGAAGGCACCAAGTGTTTGTGATGTTGACCTCCCATGGTGTTGTAGTTTGATACTGGCCAAATGCCAGGCACACATGAAAACTGTTTGCTCACCTTCTCCTGCTACAGAAGAGAGGGGAAAAAAATTAACAAAGGATTCATGAGTTAAGGACTGGGAGAAAACACTCTAAGGGCAAAACAGGTTCAAATTTAAAGGTATAGGGTAAATGTATTATTAACAGAGTCAGAGGAAGATAATGAGAAGCAAAATAAGCCTTTCAAACACCTTCCCCCCACCCTCAGCCCCTCCCTGTTCTCAGGGGCACCTCGCCACCCCTGGAAAAAACTGCATGTGCACTGTTTTGATTTTCTTCTTAAATATGTCATCACAGAGGCGTTCCCAACCTCTCTAATTGGGCCAGCAGCGTGTCCATCTTCAGAGCCATCAGAGATCGGCTCTGCCAGACATGGTGGAAGCTTCCAGCAGCTCCTCACAGAAGCCACTTCTGTGGCTCTCCCCCACTACCGAAAAACCATACCAAATGTGCCAAATCAACATTCATGATTTTGTAAAAAATACTTTGTGCTATTCCAGCATGCAGTGAAACACCAGGCTCCTCACCACAGAGCAGCCCTGCTGCACCCAGGATGGCAGCCAGGCTGCTGCCTGCTGAAAGGAACCTCTGTGTTTGAAGGTTCCCTGGCAAGCAAGGTGGCATATCTGGACCCCTTTTCATTTTGATATTAATTTAGCTGTGTAGTTTAAGGGAAGAGGCTGGGAAATGCACAATGTGAGGCATTAATGGGTTTGTCAGTGGGATTTATTTGCTTGCTGCAGTGGCGGGGGGCTCAGTCTGCAGGCACAGTGAGGTTTCTCCAGTTTCTTTCATGATGATCAGAGTTAAGCCCTGCATTTCTCTGGCATTTGGGGACTGGGGACCTCCAGCACTGGTTGAGTTAGCAGGTGGTTTTGTGCTTACAGGCCATCCAGTGAGAAGTCAGGCATCTGTAAAGCTTTTGGAGGGATGGAGGTACAGCAAAGATCCCGCATTGCCTCTGGGCTCACCTTTGCAATCCACAACTTTGGCAGAAATCCCGTGGGACAAAATCCTCATTTTTTCAGTGGAGATAACCCCAGTGCAGAGGAGGTAATGCTGACCCTGTGCTTCCATCCCTCCTTCACTCTCTGCTGACTCAGTCACACCAGACTGTCTCCACATTTCCAGGCAAAGGCACAAAGGGCAAATTTACAGCTGCTGTGGGGACAAGACAAGCCTGCAGCAGTGCAGATTTACCAGTCAGGGTGGCAGGGCTCTTCCCAAACCCTTGGGTCTGTTAGAAGAGTCTCTCCACATCCTCAGGAGGATCCATAGTCATGAAGAAGACTTTGCTGGTGGAAGCCCAGCTTCTCAGTGGACTGCTGTCTCTGAGTTATGCAGCTTGTTCCTCCTCTCCCCTTGTCAGGACAACAATAACCTCACTGCTTGTTATGGGGAGTGTGTGTGTGACCACACAACCAGAAAAAGGCAGTTTGGGATGCTGTTATTCAGACAGCACTGTGTGAACTCAGGAAATTGGACCATGGGGTGAGAAAGTAAAGCCCTTGCTCAGTGGGAAGCAATGGGAAATATGGCTTAAGGAAAGAGGGAAAACAGGTAAAGAGTCTGTTATTTCCTGGCACTGAATTCCTGCTGAAGAAGCACAGCTGAGGGCATGCAAAATGGTCACAACCAGGTGCAAAAACTTTCCAGTTCTTTGCTTTTCTGGAAACTGCCTAATTCACTAATGACATGAGGGCAGGGGAGAACACTCTGCCTTTCCCAAAGCTGAGATGGGTTTTGTGATACTTGATTGGAATTTACAACTGCTCTAAATATTAGTGATATTTCGAGGTAAGATGGTAATATTTTTCAATAGAGGGTTTTACAGCAAACTGTAAAAAATAACATATTCTTAACTTGGGACTAATATGAATTGACAGATAAAATTTGCCAAACCCCGGAATTTATGAGCACTGGTAAAACACATACAAGCTGGAAGCACCCTTGAGAATTGCAACTATGCTGTCACCCTTCCCTTCTTGGAAGGGCTGTGTGTGCCTGGGTATTGACAGCAGATCAGTAGAGGAAGAAATTGCCATTTTGATGCTACACTGACATCTGAGGAAGAAGTGAAACAGGGTGCTGAAGGTGCCCAGAGCAGGGAAAGCAGGAGAAATGCAAAGTGTGCTGGGCTGCATGTGCCGGTGTCTGTAGGTGCTTTGCTGTACTTTCCCCTCCTAATCAAGGCTGTTGTTGGTTTGCTTCAGGCTGGGATTGAAGGTTTGTGTTATATGAAGGGGAGAGTGAATTTCTTTGGACTACAGCATATAATGTAAGTGGAGAATATGCAAGGTCACACAGGGACACTGCAGCAGAAACCAGGATAAAGCTGT
>VYZP01008072.1:92815-106481 GCA_013400635.1 Hypocryptadius cinnamomeus | reverse complement strand
AAGGTGAAAACTTTGGTCTCACTGACAAAGAGGAGCAGGAATAAGTGACACAGGCTGAAGAACCTCCACCATACAACCAACTACCAGCAGAAGAAACACACTACGCTCTTTTCACTGATGGTTCCTGTCGCATTGTAGGGATGAACCAGAAGTGGAAAGCAGCCGTATGGAGCCCCACACAACAGGTTACACAAGCTACTAGAGGAGAAGGTGGATCAAGTCAACATGCTGAACTCAAGGCTGTTCAACTGGCCCTGGACACTGTTGAAAGAGAGAAGTGGCCAAAGCTATACCTTTATACTGATTTGTAGATGGTAGCCAATGCTCTGCGGCACTCGCTGGAAAGGTGGAAAAAGGCCAACTGGCAGTGGAGAGGAAAATCAATCTGGGCTGCTGATGAGTGGAAAGACATTGCCACTTGGGTGGAGAAGCTACCTGTGAAAGTCCATCATGTAGATGCCCATGTCCCCAAGCATCGGGCTAATGAGGAACACGGAAACAACAAGCAGGTAGATCAAGCAGCAAAGATAGAGGTGTCAAAGATAGACTTAGATTGGCAACAAAAGGGGGAGTTGTTCCTAGCTCAATGGGCCCATGATACCTCAGGTCATCAGGGCAGAGATGCCACCACTAAGTGGGCACGAGATTGAGGGGTGGATTTAACCATGAACAATGTTTCACAGGTTATCCATGACTGTGAGACGTGCAACAATCAAGCAGGCCAAGCGGGTGAAGCCCCTGTGGTATGGTGGGCAATGGTTCAAATATAAATATGGGGAGGCCTGGCAGATTGACTACACCACACTGCCCCAGACACACCAAGGCAAGGGCTACATGCTGACCATGGTGGAAGCCACTACTGGATGGTTGGAGAAGTACCCTGTGCCTCACACTTTGCCCGTTACACCATCTTAGGCCTGGAAAAGCAAGTCCTGTGGAGACATGGCACCCTTGAGAGAACTGAGTTGGACAACAGGACCCATTTCAAGAACAGCCTTATAAACACAAGGGCTAGTGAACATGGAATTGAATGCATATATTATATCCCCTATCATGCACCAGCTGCCAGGAAAGTTGAACGATGCAATGGACTACTTCAGACTACCCTGAAGGCACTTGGTGGAGGAACCTTCAGAAACTGGGAAATGAACTTCGCAAAAGCCACCTGGATGGTCAACACCCAAGGACCTATCAATCCTGCTTCTGCCCAGTTCGAACCCCTGCACACAGGGCATGGAGACAAAGTTCCTGTGATACACATGAAAGGTATTTTAGGAAAGACTGTTTGTATTAGTCCCACCTCAAGCAAAAGAAAACCCATTCATGGGATTGTTTTTGCTCAAGGACCTGGTTACCCTTGGTGGGTAATGTGAAAAGATGGAGAAACCTGTTGTGTACCACAAGGAAACCTAGTCTTAAGTGAGAACTGTGTGTAATGTTTTTTCATTGTGGAGAGTTTATTGATTTAGGTACGATGCAGATAGTAATGGAATAAGAGGTGGATAATGTCTTAGGCTGGAAATGCAAGATGTGGCTGGGGTTGTGTATTCTATTGTCATCTGTTAGATGTGGGGTAGTTATCTTCTGTTAATTGGGCTACCTGGGGCAGTTTTCTTTACCTCTTCCAGGACCAATCCTCTCTCTGGAAAATATCTTCTGTTAACGGGCCATTGAGTGGCACTGCATGACTGATAAAATTACATCATCCCATTGTGAGATGCTCCGCCCTGAGGGAGGAGCCAAGCATTCCTGACAGGATATAATCTGAGATTTGGAACACCTGAGCAGCTTTTTCCCACTGGATTCCCAGAGGAGCAGCTTTCTTTTCCACTGAGTCCCAGAAGAAGACCAGGCCCATCTATGCCACCACTGAACCTTCAGAGGAAAACTACAGCCTTCTGCAGGATCACTGCTTCAACAGAACCACATCTGTCACTCCAGGAGGACTACAGCCACCATTTAATCAGACTGCTATCAACACCCTGACCGACAGAATGTCAGGTTGTATTCTGACTCTGTCAGTGTTGTTTTGCATTACTGTGATTTGTGGAAAGAAAAAAACTCCACACTTTGTAAGTAAAGCCGGTATGTTTATTACAGCGCTGGACGCATGTGGGGATCATTCCCCCTTAAAGGAATGATCATGTGCACCCCTGAGAACTCCCTATCCTTTCTTATCTCCCTTACTGATACATATGCATAGAATTTCACAATAGGTTCATACATATTCATTTTACTGGTTTCTTGTTACACTTGCAGCTAGTTTTTTATCAGAAAGTACAGAAAGAACTCCTGGGTCATCCTGCCCTGTCTCCCGCAGCCTCAGCTTTGGTTTTCATCTGTTTCAAAGTTCAAGGGGCCCCTCCCATCTCCTTCGCATTTTATCCTTCAGCTGAGACAGTTTTTTGAGCATAGGTTTTTTCTGTGAGAACAGGCTGTCCTGGGCACAGACTAAACAAATTAAAACAGCATATCTCACCTATGCTAGCAAGCTACGGACTTAATAATTCAAAACAGCACATTTCACCTAAATCCAAAATGGATTTCCACCCTGGAAAATTTCCACTCTGCTTCATTCCCCCCTTCCTAGAAAATAAGTAAATTCTTTTGCTTAATGCAAATCCCTACTATAATAAGTGTCTCTTAATGCTTTATCATGTACATTTGATAAGAAGGTTAACACAGCTACTCGGTGTAGTATACAAAAACTAGAGTGATTTCTATTAGCCAAAATAACATCATTATTGATTTTTACAATAGCACAAGCAGTTCTCAAGCATACACATCCTTTACCAGTATATACAAGCACAGTTTTCTGATCAGTGACTGGATGAATCTCGAAGTGGCAAATACTTTGTTCGGTGTCAAGACACACATCTTGAGCGTTAATAGTATTGCTTTCACAAATGAATCCTAGTTGTTCCCTAGTAGCACAAGATTCTAAGTTTACTGTTTGCCACTTTTCATTCACCTTTCATGCCCACACCCTACATTCTGAGGGGTAGAGCACCATTTTTTCATTATTTAATCCTAGTGTGGTAATGGGGTGGATAACGTAAACAGCAGCATTACATATAGTAAGCACAAAGGCAGTGGCCACGTTAGAAGCAGGATCATAGGTAAAATTTACCATAATCTACCAGGATTGAAACTTTCTTTCAAAATCAATTGCATTACCCCAGACAATCTTTCGGATTTCAGCCAGAAAATCACCTTCACCCCCTTCCCGTATGATCAGAGCTGCTGTTGCCTGAATCCATAACTGTGCTTGTATACAACTGAAAGCTAAAGACACATTATCTTGAACTGTACTAAGCACTTCTACTATTAACTTGTGGTCGTGGTCCCTGGCCTTCTCTCACTTTGGCAGTACTTTTGAAATCTGCCACTGGCTACTTCCTAATGCCAATAGAGATGACTGTAAGAGCTGTTTCAATTTTGCTAGACCACCTGCTGCAGTAGCCAGCTTGTTCATCAGTATTTCTGAATCAATTCCATTTAAAATTCCCAATCCTGTCCCTAATATCCCAGTTAGATCTCTTCTTATTCTGCTCCTGAGGTGTACTTGTCTTTGCAACCACATTGCCCAGCCCTCAAAGGATGTCCTTAGGAAAGAGGAGCAGGCTGGCTGGATTTCTGAGATGTTAATTTGCATTAGCAATTATGGCATCTATTTTAAATTTAAATGAGAGCCTGATAGCATCATGAGCCCAAAGACAAGTCACTTCTACAGGCTGTATTAATGTGAAATTACACCAACAATCTGATTTATTTGGGCTATGCCAACATTCCAGTGCCTGTATACAGGAGAGGCTGAGACACTAATTTGATTTGATCTCTCCATAACTGAAAGCGCATGATGGTACATACAGCTGAGTAGAAGAGTGCAGAGCAACATAGTGTGACTGCAGTTACACTATGTTACATATAACATACACACACACACATATATAGTGTGTGTATATATATATAGAGAGAGAGATATATAGATATATAGATATATAGATATGTTATATATAGTGGCTACAAGGGGAAGCGACTGTCAATTGCAATGTGAACAAGTTTTCAGATTTAACAAGCAAGACCCGACAAGCTTTCTGTCCTGGTGAATTTTTCTGTTTCAAGCTGTTGCTCTAAACTTTTCAGTTTAGATTCAGACTGCAAGAGTGTGATGGTACAAGAATCTGAGAAGGAAAGCACATAGAAGAGCTGTGCTTGTTGCATTTATAGGCAGCAGGTGCAGATTAATGCAAATGCTGACTTTTTGTACCTTTTATTTATGGAAGTGTTTGTCGGACATTTTAAGGTTTGAAATGAGATTTGGCAGTAAAAAAATTTGACAGAACACACAGCTGAGATGGAAGGCATAGAACCTCAATGCATGACATGTTCATGAAAGGCTGTGAGATAAAGCAGAAATTCAGCACCTGTGTGTCCTGGCACATATTTATGTGAGATGTAGCTAGAAACTTTTCATTTTAGATTCAGACTCAAAGACTGACAAAATGTGATGGTATGCATATCTGAGAAGGAAAGTGCATGGCACTGGCATGTTTTGACAGAGCAGTTTACTGGCCACATTTTTCTGTACAAGAAGTAGATGGACATTTTGGACGCATAGAGACTGAAAGTGCCCCGCATTCAAATGGCAACACAAATTATATGTGCCAAAAAATTTTTTCACTCCCTCAGAGTCCAGCTACAAAAATGAAAACATCAGGCAAAAACAAAGTTCATAAAAGGGCCAGGTGAGTAAGCTCTTGCTGGCTACACCTTCAACTACACCCACTGAACTGCATCTCACATCCTGGTAGTCGCACTTTCCCTCTCAGCTCTATGTACCATCTTAATCCTTCAATCTAATAGAGTCAGGAGCCAAAACTGAATGGCACCACTGACTGCTCAGATACTAAAGGTACAAGGACAAAAAGTTCAACAGCTTGACTTTTGCATTTCCACTGTAACAGCACAACAGCTCTTATGGCTAGCACTGCAATTTTTTAATTGCAAAAAGCAATTAAATTCACTTAAGACATTCTCTAAAACACCCAGTGTGTGGATCCATACTCAGTTTCCTTGCCAAAGAGAGATACGACCCCTCATCTCAGAAGAAATATGGTTTCCACCTCCAAAATAGTTAGCCTTTACCTTTCCTTGTGCAGCCTTCTGCACTTCAAATACTGAGAATAGGTGCTTTCCTTCCCATGGCAAAAGCCTTTAATGTTTCCTTTCTTGAAGAAAGGTACTGTCATTCACATTTAGGAAGCCAGTTTTGACATTAGCAACCAACCTTGAGTACTGAACATGTCTAAGGACTGCAAAATGTGCCAAGACAGAAAGGTCTCTGCTGACCTTTGTTTCACCTGGGTAGCACATTATGTGCACCTGAAACACTGGGGATATGTGCTTTTCTTCCTATTGAGAAGAATTGTCATTCACTTTCCAGAGCTGTCCACCAAAATTCAGACACCACCTCAAGTATAGAATATGTCCAGCTATTGCTCCCACACAAAATTTTCCAAAATTCTTGCTGGCCTTTACCTCCCCTGGGCAGCCTAACATCTGCAGCACCAACAGTAGGACTAGGTGCTTCCATTCCTAAGGAAGGTACCATTATTCTCATTCAGGACATTTGGAATCAAGCTCTATTACAGAATACATCTGGGTATTGCTCAAAGACAAAAGATGCCATGACAGAAATGTCTTGGTGGCCTTCACCTCCCCTGGTCAGCCTATCATCTGCACCAGAAACATGGTGGCTAGATTATTTACTTCCTATGTAAAATCACTGTAATCCTCTTTCAGGAGCCAACCACCAAAAATGGATCTAACCAGTGATATTCAAAATGTCCAAAAATTGCTCCCACGCAATAGGTGTGAGGACAGAAAGATCTTGCTGGCCTTTACCTCCACTTGCCAGATGATGATCTGGAGCACCAGCAGTAGGAATCGGTGTTTTCCTCCCCAAGGAAACTTGCTTTGGTTCACTTTCTGGGCCCAACCTCTGAACTTTGGAGCCGAACTCCAAAATTAACTTTGTCTGGGAGTGATTCCCACACAAAAGCTATCAGGTTGGAAAGATATTGCTGGCCTTTGCCTCCCACAGGCAGCCTAACATCTGCACTTTTAACACTGGGGCTATGTGTTTTTCTTCCAACGGAAAAGCACTTGAAATCTCTTTGAAGAACTCACCACCACAGTTTGGATGCTACCTTCTATATTGACTGTGACCAAAAATCGCTGAAAAATTGCTTCATCTGGTGTGTGGACCCATGGTGTCCCAATTCTATTTAACAGCTCTCCAAGCCAAGTTCTCTAATAGAAGCGTGTCAGAAATTTCCTCCTCCCCTCCTCAACACCTCACTAAGTACTGGCAGAAGCTTTATAAATACATTCAGACGAACATGAGATTTTTTTTATAGCAAACCCAAGAATGTAGTTACTAGGAAAGGACTGATTAAAGTGGCATAAAAAATCCAACCCAACCCAACCTACAATTCTGGGAGACGGTGACATTAACTGGCTTTTGCCAGGGGCTGTAACCTCTGGGGATGCTGTCTGTCCTCAGAGGCAGCCACATTTGTTCCCCTGATGGAGGTTCTTCTATTACCATTCTTTTAGGTAAAGAACAGAACATCTGCCAACTTTTACCAGTTATAAATGTTATTTTAATTAAAAGTTGCATGAAAATCGAAGGGGTGGAGTTTTTTTTCTTTTCCTATGAGTTACTGTGGCATTCAGTGATGTAATGCCATGGGCAAAGGATGAGCTCTTATCCTGCTTTTCTAAAGTGTGTCAAGGACAAATGAGCAAAGAATTTAAAGAGATTTCAACTACTTTGGAAGTGAATTCCTGGGGACAGCCCCAGCTTTGCAACTAAAGCAATTACTTTTAATTAAAGTTATGTTTATCGCAAACTTGAACCTAGGTGTTGGTAAACTGTCCCAAAAGTCTGTAAAACAATGTAATCTGGAATTAATATATAAATCTCTTGACTCTCAGCTGCATTATCTTTTTCAAAACCAAGACTATAACAGTTGCACTTCCTTGTGAAATTAGACATTGCACAGCTGAAAATTAGTGATTTGTTTATAAAATAGACCAGGTTTTGTACTTTAAAAAAGTTAAAATTCCTAGCTGTTTACATAGGAATTATTTCAACAGCTTTCTGTATCTGCTTCTGTTCCACAGGTGCTCAAGTGCCTGAGGCCAGGGCTTGCACAAATCTGTGTGCTGCAGTTATGTCACGCAGCCTCGCTTCTGAACACATTCCAGGTAAAGTCTCTGAGTTTCCACTGCTCTGGAAATAAGTGTTTATAGTGTATTTCAGTATAATTTGAATATTTATATCTCAGCTACTGAGTTGCTTGTCTGAAAGTTGCTTCTATAAAACTAAGAGTAAGATTAGAAAACAAATCCATTCACTTATTGATAATATAATTTATTCAAAAAACATCCTTCTATTCTTGCCATTATAAGTGATTTGGGTATGGAATAAACCAGCATATTTAAATATATTACATATAAACTAGTGTTCATAAAATAGGGGAAAATAATGGTGATATCCCTTATGACAGAAGAGGTGATTTAATGTATTTCTTTTATAGACAAATGATGTCATATTAGTATGCAGTGCAGACCTGTTTCAGATACAATTACTTTCCTATTTTTATCTTAAACAGAACACCCTGGTTGTTTGGTCAGAAGAAGAGAAATATGATTTAGCATAGTTCTCTTGAGTTTTCAAGAAAAAGCTGTCTGTGCTGAAATTTGGGAAAGAATTTGCCAGGTACACTTACTCTCACACATTTTGCTTCTTCCAGATGTTTTAGTACTTTCTGTGACTTTTTGTATTTGTGCATCCTTCTTAAACCTGTTTGTAATATAAACAAATATCCACTGTTATTTTCTGTGGCTTTTCTGTGATGAGCTACCGGTGGTGCTAGTGATATTTTTTGGTGTTGGATAGATAATAAGGCAGACTTGGCTTACCATCGTCAAAGAAAGATCTGACCCTATGAAATAAGACTTGACAGATAAGCTGCTAAACTGACCTGGAAACAGGAGTGGCAGTCAACTTCTTTATGCCATAAAAGTCCAGCATCCTTTCCATACAATTAGATTCTTTCTTTCCTTCCCTTTCCCCTTTCCTCCCCCTTTTCTTCCAAAGCACTGGTAGTGAATCGTTAAAACCGAAAATGGCGGACAAAGACTCTCTAACTAGTTAAAGTTAGAAAGTGGTATGTTTATTGCGCCTTCGGCGGCACAGGGGTGATCGTTCCCAAAATGAGTGACCGCACCGCACAAGCGTCTTTGCCTTCTATTTATTTCCCAAAATAATACATATTCATAACCCCTGCTGGAGGCCACAGACGGGATTGGGCGGCTCAGCCGGCTACAGACAGCTGCTCTCCGCCGGGGGCGGGCCCGGGAGCGCGGGCGAGGCCGGCGCCGGAAAAAGGATTCGGTTCCGGGCCGCGCGGCGTCATGGAGTCGCTGTGGCGGCTGAAGCGGTTCGACGCTTTTCCTAAGACCCTAGAAGATTTTCGGGTTAAGACGTGCGGGGGAGCGCTGGGTGAGTGGGGGGCTGCGGGTGGCCGGGGGACCTTAGCGGGCCGTCGCTCGTCAGCGGCTCGTGGCGGCGGCGGTGATCGGGTTGCGGCGGGGCTGACAGTGGTTCTCGTTTCCCTGGCAGTGACGGCAGTTAGCGGGCTCATCATGGTGCTGCTTTTTTTCTCGGAGCTGCAGTACTACCTCACCAAGGAGGTAAGTACTGCCAATGGAGCGGACACAGCCTCAGTCCCTCAATCGGAGGTGCTGCCTCCGACTCGCGGCGGGCAACCCTTCAGGGCGGCCGGAGGGCCCTCGCCCCTGCCCCCGCCGGTCCGCCCCCTGGGCTGCCCAGGCAGCAGCTTCGCCCCGCATAGACCCGCGGTTCGCGGTATTTTTCTGTGCCCTGTCCGGTCGCCGCGGCGGTGGGAGCGGGCTGCCCTCCCCCGCCTGTGGCGTCCCGCGGGGACGGCGCTACGTCTCGCCGCCTGCGAGCAGCCATGCCATGCCATGCCATGCCATGCCATGCCATGCCATGCCATGCCAAGAAGGGAAAGCAAGCGCTGAAGCCCTGTTCCCTCCTCGCGTTCAGAGATGCCCCAGTCATTTAACAGCATTGCAAATGGCATGCTGGACTGTGCATGGCAGTGGCTCAGCTGTCTGGCAAACCTTTTCTGTCTTAAAAATCAGCTCCTGGGCCACAGCACCAAGGGAAAGGGGCCTTTTGATTTGCTTACAAGTAAAACGGAACTGTTTTTCCTTTGTTCCCAGGTTCATCCGGAATTGTACGTTGACAAATCAAGGGGAGATAAACTGAAGATCAATCTAGATGTTATTTTTCCACATATGCCTTGTGCTTGTGAGTAAGACTTCTGAATGGTGATGATAATTTTTGTCCTTGGCAGGGACTCAAGAGGCTCAGTGTGCCCATAACAAATGTATGTTTATAGATCACTTTTCTTGTGCGCTGGTTTCAGATTTGAGCATTGATGCAATGGATGTAGCAGGAGAGCAGCAGTTGGATGTAGAGCACAATTTGTTTAAACAACGTTTGGATAAAGCTGGGAATCGTTTAACTCCAGAGGCTGAGAGACATGGTAAGATGCTGTTCGGCCTGTCCTGGGTGGATGCTCTGTTAGTCTTTGCACTGTATGCCTGTTCTGAGATTTGTGGGGACAACGTGACAGCTGTAGAGTGTTTAAATGCCACAAAGTCTTGAATACCTTATAACATGCATATCTATTAAACTACTCTTACACTCAGTACTTTTGCAAGGAAATCTTTGCCCAGTCCCCCTGAAACTATGACAAAGATCCATGGATACATTTGAGGAATAAAGTTGCACAGTAGGATTAGAAATCGAGCAGCTGTTATTGAAAAACTTGGCTTTGGTTGTATCTTTAAATCACAGTGGGTGAACAAATGGGACTATGTGGTTCAAGGAAAGAGCCTTTCTCTAGGGAAGGCTCCAGTGACTTAACCTTTAAGCCTAAACTAGCATTTTACTCCATTAACCCTGCATGTGTTAATGCACACCTGCATAAATATATGTGAGTTGATCTATTGTTTGCAAGCTGTAATAAGTGATCCTTGGCTACATAAACCTCTCCTCTACATTTCTTACATGTTATGACTCATCCTTGTTCTTTGATACCAACCAAAAAGGATTTTGACAAAGCATTTCAGTCGCACGGTGTCCTGGTTTAGGGCAAATTTGGGAGAAAACCTCCAAAGGGGGCCCCTTCAGAAAGCAAACCTACACGGCCCCTCCCCTCAGCCGATTCAGGAAGGATTCCTCAAAGAGAAGTGGAAAGAACCTGCTTATTTAACGGGCAAAGCACCCCCCAGCACACAAAATGAACAATACCGGATGATAAAACTCTTTCACCACTCTGAAAAAAATGACAAATTCAGAAAGTCTCTCCTGGGAGTGGTCGCTTTGTTATTGGTCCCTCTGGCACTGGGAATGGCTGCTGCAGGCCACAAGGTGCAAACTGTCGGTGTTTCCCACGTCCCAGTCCAGAGCAGGTTCGAATGGTTCCAAGAAAAGGGAAAGAAGAATAGTCCTGGGAAAATTCAGACTGCCTAACTAAATTAACTAACAAGCAAAAGCAAAAAGCAAGAGCAAAGTAGGAGCAAGAGCAAAGTGAAAGCCAGAGCAAAAAGCAAAAGCAGCCCTATGTACTGCCCCATCTCTGTCCCACCGACTGTGGGGGAGTGAGCAGGCTGATAACAAAACAAAACAAAACTTCGCTTTTCAGAGCCAGTCTTGAAGGTACAGGACATAATATCCAGCATAAACAGAACAGACGACTGGGGATACAAGCATCATAACATCACCCTAGGACACGCAGTAATACTGTTTTGACTTTTCCTTTCCAAAACAGGAGTTACTTATTCCCTTTTCTGGGAGTCAGTGTAGTTCTGAGTATCAACATGACCAAATTTTTAGCTTTGTATCACTTTAGATGTAACATTTCTGTTGTTGACATTGAAAGGCTAAACTAAGGCAAGAGCTGAACAATTGGCAGGCACAAGGGTTTCTCTGGTTGTCATGGGAATGTCGTGATAGTGTTCTTACTGCTGTGTCACTTAGCAGCCGCCACAGGTTGTGACTTTAAAAATTATTGTCTGGGGACAAAAAGTATTCTACACGTTTTTAAGCAGGTCCCGTATCACTCATAATGTACTGGTTGGGTCTACTTAAGACACATTTTAGCAAAGTGTTTTTGCAAGCAATGTCTGATGCTTCAGCAAGGCTTACAGATAGCCAATTCTTTCCATGGAGGCTGTTCTTGAGAGGACAAATACTGTGCTCCTTCTTGGTTTTACTCCACACCTCAGCAGGCTATATACATACCATTTTAGGTGGGTGTTGGGTGCCGGATGTGCAGTAGCACATCATGTGTGCATAGAGTATTCATTATGCATAGAGCAGAACAAGAGTACAAGACAGAGTTTCTAGATGTGTCTCATCACTTTGAATCCTGTTTTGTCTTAGAGCTGGGAAAAGAAGAAGAAAAAGTGTTTGATCCAAATTCTTTGGATGCTGATCGCTGTGAGAGCTGTTATGGGGCAGAGTCAGAGGACATCAGGTAACCTTTACACCTTTTTCCTAACTTCTTAGCATTTGAATCCTGGTATGTTATATGCATATTTTTTTTCCAAATGTCTGTGAAGGTCTGTGCAGTAAAATCCTGCTCTCAGGCACATGTTCAGTGATAAAAGCTGTTGTGGTTTGGCTATGCCTTTGGAAGTTGCGCTCAAGATTGTTGAGAAGGTGCGTCTGTAGGTTGTTTGGATTGTCTACATGCCTGTTTAAGCAGTACAAAAATTGTATCTCAGCAGGCAAGAGATTTTCTGGACTTGTTTGGTGTCCAGAGCGGAAGTGTTTAAACGATTTCACTGTTACATGAGTTATCTTGACGTAAAACCTGGTTATGCCCTGGCCTTGCCTTCTCACTTCTGCTGGTGGCCTTGTATCCTTACAGGAGCAAAGACCAGACATCTATGGCTCACACAAACAACAGGCATCTTTTCGTATTTCTCATTCCTCCGAACAGGAAATTACTGTAAGAATGGATCCCTGATAGTCCATATAGGTTCTGGACTAGTCTTGGCTATTTTTGGCTCAGTGATAACTTGATTTGTCCCATCTGTCAAGTTGTGTCCTTTCCCAGAGATGTTTTCATCTTGAGGTATTTATAACTGCTGCTTTCAACAGCAGAAATTCGTTCAACATGTCCAGCAAAACATGAAACCAAGGAAGAAACCTGGGGTTTTTTTCTGGTAACCAAGGTATTGTACACAGGTAGAAAAGTGCAAAGAAAGTTTGCAGTTAAGCCCCCTTTTCGCCCAATGTCTTGGCCTAAAAACAGAGGAAAGGAGCAATAGAAACAGGCAGATGCTTTGTTCACATGAGCAAGTTCCAAACTGCTCGTAACTGTGGGACGCTGATGTTGTTTTTGTGGCAGATTTCTTTGCCAAGGGCTGCCTTGGCTGTGTAAATGGCCAGGCAGAGCCCTCTTTGGACTCCAGTCCTGTATTCAAACAGCGTGTATCCTCACCTCCAAACCTCAAAAGGCACATCAAGAAGCTCATGCTCATTCAGGAGCATTAGGCCACTTTCCTAGGTCCGGTCCCCAATGTTTGTGTTGCTGCTTTGTTGAAGAAGAATTTGTCAAGGATTCAAGTCCTGAGCTGGAGCATCTCTTCTTAATGATAAAGATGGTAAGATGGTGCTTGTGCTTTTTGCAGGTGTTGTAATACTTGTGACGATGTCAGAGAAGCGTACAGGCGGCGAGGCTGGGCCTTCAAGAACCCAGATAGCATAGAGCAGTGCAAGAGGGAAGGGTTTAGCCAGAAAATGCAAGAGCAGAAGAATGAGGGCTGCCAAGTGTATGGTTTCCTAGAGGTCAACAAGGTGAGAGAGAGCTTTTGCTGTGAACCTGCTGCATGATGGTGAGGATTGTGAAAAGGCAGAGTCGGGGCATTCCTCTCCTTTTCCAGTTTTAGGTGCTTAAAAGACTATAATAGAATCACCTCTGGGATCAGCAATGTCTTTGTGCTTGTCATGGGGTTCAGGAGGACAGTCAGGAAGAGCAGTGGGAAAGAGGCTAATTCTGGTTGGTGTTCTGTGCACTGGTAGGAAGGCATGGCAGCTGGAGGAGTTCACCTTTTCCTCCCTCCTGGGTACCAAGTCTTTTTGCTGAGATTTCTGGAGGAGGAGAGGCAGCTTCTTTGAGCTTGAATTGTTCCACCTGCCCTTCCGGTTTTAAATCAGAGTCCACAAGTGGGTGCTGAAGATAGCAGTAACCAACAACTCGCCTGCAGAGGTGTTGGAGAGAGTGAAGTGTTATCTTCTTTAGAAAAACAGTGGAAGCAAGGCTATTGGAGTTGGTTGTCAAGGCTGAAAATGCTCAGAGAGGTGGTTTATGCAAGTGATGTATGAAAATACACAAGATGCACCAGGTAACTATGTAACCTGTCATTTTGTGGGTTACCCCCACAAACACACAGGTTGCATACCCAAGTATCTTCTAGAAGAAGTCAGACCCAGGCTATTTTTTTGTTTAACTTCAAACTCTGGGGTTTTTTTTTTTTGGGTTTTTTTTTT